>JAJPUD010006052.1:20050-126340 GCA_023553655.1 Myrmecobius fasciatus | reverse complement strand
ATATATATAAGAATTCAAGCCACTCTTCAATAGATAAGTGGTCAAGGGATATGAACAGACAATTTTCAGATGATGAAATTAAAACCATCACTAGTCATATGAAAAGTTGCTCCAAATCACTATTGATCAGAGAAATGCAAATTAAGACAACTATGAGGTACCACTACACACCTGTCAGATTGGCTAAAATGACAGGAAAAGATAACGATGAATGTTGGAGGGGATGTGGGAAAGCTGGGACATTAATACATTGTTGGTGGAACTGTGAACAGATCCAAGCATTCTGGAGAGTGATTTGGAGCTATGCTCAAAAAGTTATCAAACTGTGCATACCCTTTGACCCAGCAGTGTTTCTATTGGGCCTATATCCCAAAGAGATCTTAGAGGAGGGAAAGGGACCCACATGTGCAAGAATGTTTGTGGCAGCCCTTTTTGTAGTGGCTAGAAACTGGAAACTGAATGGATGCCCATCAATTGGAGAGTGGCTGAATAAATTATGGTATATGAATGTTATGGAATATTATTGCTCTGTAAGAAACGACCAGCAGGACGATTTCAGAGAGGCCTGGAGAGACTTGCATGAACTGATGCTGAGTGAAACGAGCAGAACCGGGAGATCATCATACACAGCAATAACAATATTACATGATGATCAATTCTGATGGAGATGGCTCTCTGCAACAAATAATTGTCTCAAACCAGTTCTAATTGTTCACTGAAGAAAACCATATACACCCAGAGAGAGGGATATGAAATATGGTCCACAACATAACATTTTCATGCTTTCTATTGAGGTTTGCTTGCATTGTGTTTCCTTTCTCTGATTTTCTTCTTTTTTTCTTGTAGATAGGATTTTTCTTGCACACCATGTCAAGTATTTCAACCTTATTAACATGTAGTGGACTTCCTGCCATCTAGGGGAAGGGAGGGGACTGGGGGTAAAATTTGTAATGGAAAACTTTGTAAAGATCAATGCTGGGGAACTACCCATACATATGTTATACAAATAAAAAGCTTTAATAAAAAATATAATAAATAAATAAACTGTAAGCTCCATGAAGACAGGGACCTCTGCCATTGTCTACTATGGTGTGATGTAGATAGTAGACACTTAATAAATATTTAGTGAATTGAAGTTCAATATGCTGCATTATATAGTAAAGAAAGATCAGAAATGTTGATAAAGAGATAAGTCCAGAAATGCTTCAAAAACATGATTTTCAGGGTCCCATTGTGCTCAAACATTCTATAAGCCTACAACCCTCAGGGAAAAAAAGTAAAGCCTTGTTTCTTAAGGCACTCAAGAGGAGCTAGTTCAGAGCCTCAAGAAAATAACCTCAGGGACTAAAGCCTGTTCTGGCCTCTAGGGATTGACCAGGTTAATAGGAAATAACCTGGTTTATAACTTGAAACAACTCTTCAAGCTCATGTCCCTCATCTCACAGACATACAGCCCCTGAGATGAACTTTGAGCAGTCAGCAGAGGACCTCAAAGCCCAATCAAAACTCACTGCCAAGTGCTGATTCCACCTCTATTCTCAAGACAAAAACAAAAGCCTTTCAGTGTTATGCTCATGAAATTAATTTTCTTCCCATTCAAGAAACCACAGCCTCTCCTTTGTATTTTACATCTAGTTTCATTCATCTATTTTCTTCAAATTTTTCTCAAGAATAAAATTCCAAAGCAAAAGAGGTAAGTCATATTTTTTAATGCACATGAAATTTCTTAATTTTTCTGAGTTTTCTAAAATAATTTAATTCTTTATCCTGAAGAATCTGATTAAAAAGAATATTCTCACCACAGGTGAAACAAGAGTAATGAGGCCATCAAATTTATTTTCAACAGGGATTATATAAGGTAAAAACATCTGGTCAATTTAATTGAAAAAAAAGCCATCAATTCAACAAAATACTGTTATATTGCTATTGTAGATGGCAGAGCAAAGTGATGGTATCACTAAGTCAATGCATTAGAAAGATGAAACTGCATCAGCAGGAAGATTGATTTGGAGAGAGCCTAGAACAAGGGGAGACCTGCTTTGAAGCTTCTAGAATAATGTATATGGTGATGAGGGCCAGTGGGAGCCGTGGAAACAGAGGGAACAGTAGGGAGACTGGAAAGGGGAAAATGTAAGAGATATTTTATAGGAGGAACATACAGGATTTGTTTCCCCCAAAAAAGTAGGAGAAAATACAATTATTTCGTATAAGTCATCCAGAGACAGTTCAGTTGCCACCAGGCAATGCTTTTTGAATGTGGGACTACCTTGGTCTCCTCTAGCCAAGCTTGCACAGCAATTCTAATATCCCAGACCTCAGCAGGAGACCTTCCATAGCCTGATGGCAACTGAACTGTCTCTGGACGACAATTTGAGATACAAGAATATAGAAAAGAGAATGTGTCCCTTAACAAGAGAATGCCAAAGAACCAAAAAAAATATTTGAATTGGAATGATTCATAGACATTATCTCATCCAATTTTCCCTTTATTTTATATATGAGGAAATTCAGACTCAAAGGGATGAAAATGATGTGCAAGGTCACCTGATCCTTAAGTGGAAGGCCGGAACCCAAATGTTCTATCTCAAGGTCAAGTGCTTCTCCTACTCCACCTTCTGCCTGTATTCATCCTAAAACATTTTATCCACAGCATGTTCCTCTGATCAGGAATCAAACTCCTGGGGCTTGAAATTGAGCTAGTCAATTATTACCTTTATGATCTTGGGCAGAGCACTCAATCAGACTATTTCCTCATCTAAAAAAGGAAGAGGTTGAGTTAGATGATTTCTAAGGTTTCTTCCAGTTCTAAATCAGATCCTATAACCTATGAGGAATCTGATCATTCCTTTATGATCTGGGGAATGATCAATAGATACAAAAAGCTGAAAAGCCCTTCTGTATACTATCACTTCCTCCTCAACAGTTTAGAAGATATTTCTAAAAAAAATAAGTCAGTGGTACAGTGATAATACTAGGTCTGGAGTCAGGAAGACCTGAGTTCAAATTCTAACTCAGACATTTACTAGTTGTGTGACCCTTATTTTCTCAAAGTTGTTGGGAGGATCAAATGAAACAATAACTTTAAGGTACTTAGACCAATGCCTAGCATGTAGTAAATGTTCTATAAATGTTAGCTATTATTATTAACAAGTAAATAGTAGTGCTACAAATGGAAAAAAAGGTTTGTTTGTTTTTTTAATGGGGAGGGAGAGAGAAAAAAACACAAGAGAACTAGAAAGAGAAAGAGAGATGAGAAAAAGCAGTAGGGGAGAGAGAGAAAGAGAGAGAAGGAAAGGGAGAGAGAGGGGAGGGGAGAGAGTAAGAGAAAAAGAGAGGGCAGAGAAGAAGAGAGAGAAAGAGGGAGGAAGAGAGAGAGACAGGGAGCACTTTCTTGGTTTGGGATGTGTTGTATTTGAAGTGTGGGGGTAACATACACTTAGTGATGCCTTAGAAAAATCTAGAAATGGAATCATGGGCATAAGTAACTTTTCTAGGAAATTTAGCAATGAATGAGAGGAGACAGATGAGATGGTAGCCAGAGAAACTAGAATCATCAAAGGAAGAGTTTTTTTAGAATTATGTCTCAACTTTAGATAGGAGGTCAAGTGTACATATAAAGAATTCAGAGAACACACCCTTTAGGAATACTCTTCTTCAGACATCTATAGAGGACACAAAAGGAATTGTTAGAAAGCAAAGAGAAGTATGAGAATGTGAAAGCTATAGTAATAATAAATAGATAACTGTATAAATATGTATATACATATTTGATTTGTCAAGTATTTTAACATAATTAACATGTATTAGACTTTCTGCCATCTAGAGAAAGGGGTGGGGGGAAGGAGGGAAAAATTTGAAACAGAAAGCTTTGCAAGGGTCAGTATTGAAAAATTACCCATGCATATGCTTTGCAAATAAAAAGCTTTAATAAAAAATTTAAAAACAATAATAATAAATAGTCAACATTTCTATAGCTCCTGCTGTGTGCCAAGCACTGTGCTAAACATTTTGCAAACATGATCTCATTTCATCCTTACAGTCACCCTCCAAGGGTAAGTGCTATTATTATCCCCATGTTACAGTTGAAAAAACTGAAGAAATAAAAAGAATCAATTTGACCAAGTTCACACAGCTAATAAGTGTCTGAGGTTAGATTTGAACTCTGATCTTCCTGACTCTCCTCTGTGACACCTAGTTGCCTTGACTATAAAGTCAAAGATTATATCCAATGGTATCCAATAGGGAGGTTTGAATAAAAAGCAGGGGAAAATTCAAAGAGGATGAGGAGTGGAAAAAAGGCCAGATTATCTGAAAAACAAGACTCCTTGATAAGAGAAAGTATTGAGCAACAGAAGTACTGCTTTTCCAAAATCCTTCAAAAAGAGCATGGGAATGGAGGTCTGTGTCCCCTAAGAAGGGACATGAAGTAAAGAGGACATACATCAGTGATGGGGTATACAGGATGAGCCAGAGTAATGTTCTACCCTAAGGGCTATGTAAATTTCCTTTCCTTTATATTTGGTTTTTTTTTGTGGGTTGCAGAATTTGTTGCTTGTCATTGGAATTATGAATTTTTCCTACCATATAGCTTCAAGTTTGAAGCCTAGGATTTTTATTGTTGTTATTTTCTGCAGGTGATTTATTGATTCCTTCAATTGGTGCTTTGCTTTCTGTATTCAAAAGTTCTGGGGGCATTATTTGTTGCATAATAATGTTCCAAATTTTTAGGGAGTCATGTTTTTCAGAGTGGCCTATGTTCCTTAAGTTGTCTCTTCATCTTGTCTTCTAGATCAGTGTGTTTTATTTACATGCAACTCTTATACCTTGTCTACAGATCTCTTAATGTTACTGGGTTTTGCTTTTCTTTTTCAAGATTGTCATTCCCTCCAGCATATTTGCATTCCTAATCTATTGTTCCCTCTTTCACTTCTTTGGAGAAATTTATTTCTGTAGAGTCAGGACTCCAGATATAGATTTCAGAGTCACTTGCATAGACACAGTTGAAGTCAAAGGATTAAATAAGATTTTCAAGGTAGAGAGTAGAGAGAAGAAAAGTGAGTCAAAGCCAGATCTTTGAGGAATATCTTCCTTCAGAAGACTATAAAGGATACTGAAGGAGTGGTTAGAAAAGGAGAAGTAAGACAATGTGATACCTCTGAAGCCGAAGCTTGGAGAAGCAGCATGGAGCTTTGGAAAAGGGACTGACCCTGGAGTCAGAGGGTTCAGATTTGCTGCTGCATTACATAATATCTCTGAGTCCCAATTTCCTCCTTCATAATAAGGAATTAGACTGTCAGGTCTCTGGGTCTCTTCAGGTTCTAAGTGTAGGCTTCTAGAAGCCTCATTAAAAGGAAATGTCCTGAACCATTTTCCATATGTAGTGTGATTAGGACTGTAACTTCCCTTTTTAGGAGAACCAGATGAAGCTAATGATCAACTCTTAAACTGAATTCAGACTGGACAAATTGCTCTCCTATAGTACTTTCATTTAGGGTGTCTGTTGTCAACAGGATTTGGGCTAAATGGATCATTAGTTGGACCCAGTGTAGACTATTCCTATGTTCTTAGATTCTCTGGAAGTACAAAGAGGTCACTGGCTTAAAAAGCTTTAAAGCCACCTTTATAATCACAGCACAGCTTCTGTCCTGTTTCATCTGTGAGCTAACCTGTCTTTGCCTCATTTCAGATCCAGGTGGGATGAAGATAAATTTGTTTCCAGCAGTGGATGATCCACTCTGAACAATGGACAAAGGTCAGTCTTCTCTAACAATTCTGATAGATCTGTCTAAAGTTTGAGTTCATCTCAAATGATGTGAATGGAGTATATTAAACTGATCAGGGCACAGGAATAAGGAAGGAAACAAGTTTTTATTAAGTGCCTATTTTGTGCCAGACACTAGGATAAAGGCTTTACAAATTTTATCTTATTTGACTTTCACAATGGTAAGTGCCATTATTGCTCCATTTTACAGTTAAATAAATTGAGTTAGAGGATAAAGACTTATCCAGGGTCACATAGTTAGAAAATTTCTAAATCCAAATTTGAATTCAGATCTTTCTGATTTAAGCCCCCAGTACTTTGTCCATTGCACCACACAGATGCCTCAAAATATAAAGACTATATAAGTTATAATATACTATGCTATGCCATACCATACTATACTTCATTATACTATACTATACTATATTATACTATGTTATGCTATACTATACTATACAAGCCTAAAGATTCTCAAGGTTACTACTTTGAAGGGATGAACTTCATTTGGTATGCTGGTTAAAAAACTAGTCCCAATGCAGTTTGATTTTATACATGTAAACAGAGCCATTCTGGGAAAAAGTTGCCAAGGAGGCAAAGTTTATAATTTACTTCCTTAATTTCTCGCTTTTCTTCCCTCTCCTATTTTCTGTTCTAATGGCTCTTCCACGCCAGATCATCTTTTCTTAGTCTTATGACATCCCTTAAAGCTGTAGTTCTCAAAGTGTGGTCCAGAGAATCCTGAGGGTCTCTGAAATCCTTTCAGAGGATCTAAAAATTCACAATTAGTTTTTATTTCTAGCATGGTAAATATCTATAAATATAACCTACATAAACAAAAACTCTTTGGACAGATCCTCAATAATTTTTAGTAGTATAAAGATATTGAGGAGAACCACTGCCAAAGTGCTTCCCGGATGAAAATGAGTTTTGAAAAGACTGGAGATCATTAGCCTTGAGAAGAGATTTATGGGGAATATGATAATGTAATGGGAAATGTGTGTGTTGGCTCTGATTCCTCATGCTCCCATAATGCAAACCACATATTCATGTTACATTGGGGCTTCAGTCAGGTGGATAGCCTACAGGTTATAGTGATGGCCAGGAATCAGGTAGACCTGCCCTGAAATTTGACCTTGCTCTCTGACCTTGGGAATCACAGAAAGCAGTCAAGAAAGAAAGCAGCATGATTGAACTATTTTTTTTTTGTATTTGTATCCCCAGTGCTTAGCACAGTGTCTAGCACATAGTAAGCATTTAGTAAATGTTTATTGACTAAATGAATGAATGTCAAACCCACAGAGGTTTTGTAAAAAATAGCAATCAGCTTACTACAGAGGGGTAAATGAATAGCAATGAAGCAATCTAGTAAGAGAAAATGCTAAATTCATGAACTGAAAGTTCCAGTCAAGTCAAAGTGCTTCCCTTGGGTCACTGCCCTTTGGTATTCATATGAATATGTTTGTCCATCTTTGTCCCTCCTAGGCTCTCTCTGTCCTGGGTTAAGTACTTCCCATTGATTCCTGTAGCCAATAATGTAAGGAAGAACAACAATAATATCTTCTATTTTCATTTCAGCTTTGAAGGATATTAAAGAAAGGCAAAACCAAACAGTTGTCACTGAATTTATCTTCCTGGGGTTTTCCAACCACCCAGAACTGCAAGGATTGTTCTTCCTGATATTTTTAGTTGTGTATCTGGTGACTCTTCTGGGTAATCTTCTCATATTAACAGCAATCAGAATCAATCCTGTTCT
This sequence comes from Myrmecobius fasciatus, assembly GCA_023553655.1. Taxonomy (NCBI): domain Eukaryota; kingdom Metazoa; phylum Chordata; class Mammalia; order Dasyuromorphia; family Myrmecobiidae; genus Myrmecobius; species Myrmecobius fasciatus. The sequence continues at coordinate 118,826 of JAJPUD010006052.1, read as the reverse complement.
TCACACTCCTATGTATTATTTCCTAAGCAACTTGTCCTTCCTGGACATCTGCTACACTTCCACCACTATCCCTAATATGCTGGTGAATTTTTTCCGAGAGAAGAAAACCATTACCTATGAAGGTTGCCTGTCTCAGCTCTTCTTCCTTGTTACTTTTGCAGGCTCTGAGTGTGTCTTGTTGGCTGCTATGGCTTATGACAGGTTTATTGCCATTTGTCATCCATTGCGCTACCCAGTTCTCATGAGCAAGAGGGTCTGTGCTTACTTAGCAGCTGGGTCCTGGTTGTGTGGGTTAGTGAACTCTCTGACCCACACAGGGCTTACAGCAACTCTCACTTTGTGTGGTCCCAACCAGATCAACCATTTTCTCTGTGACATCCCCCTACTCCTGAAGCTCTCCTGCTCAGACACTTCAGTCAATGAGGTTGCACTCTATGTGTCCAGTGCCACCATTGGTCTGAGCCCCTGCCTGTTCACTGCTGTGTCCTATATCCTCATTATCTCTGCCATCCTGAAGATCCAGTCTGCTCAAGGGCGGCAAAAAGCCTTCTCCACCTGTGCCTCTCATCTTACTGTGGTGGTCATCTACTATGGAACTGCCAATATCAATTATGATCAGCCCAGCTCAGGCTATTCCCTGGATGTGGACATCCTAGTCTCTGTACTCTTCTGCATTGTCACCCCCATGTTAAATCCTATCATTTACAGTCTGAGAAACAAGGAAGTCAAAGTTGCCTTAAAAAAATTATGTGAAGGTATCCAGTGGTTCCAGTGTTCAAATCATTCCTTAACCTGGGGTTCATGAAATTGCTTTTTAAAAATTTATTAACTGTATTTTCAATATAATTGGTTTCCTTTTTAATACTATGTATTTTATGCACTTAAAAATTTTATTCTTTGCCAACACACTTTCCCTTTTGTTCCCTCAATTGTCATTTTTATTTTCAAGCTTTACTTATCTAGTTGTTCCTTCCTTACTGCCGAGAAACACACACCATTTCTTTTTATCTGCAGACACCTTCTATCATCTGTGTATCATATTTCTCCTTTTTTTGTCTAAATTGCTTGAGAAAAGCCATCTAAAATTAGCGCCTCCATTTCCTTTCTTTTCATTCTTTCTAAATTTTCTAGAATCTACCTTGTGACCTCATCATTCAACTGAAATTGAATGATCCCCTAATTGCTGAATCAAATAGCCTTTCCTCAGCCCTTATTTGCAGCTTTTGCCATTGTTGATCACCCTTTTCACCTTTAATCCTTTCATCTTTCCTATCTTTCCTGACACTATCTTCTGCTAGTACTTCTCCCACTTATGCAATTATTCCTTCTCCTTTAATAAATCATTTTTTAGTTCATGCCCACTACCCTTGGGTGTTCCCACAAGATTCTGCCCTGGATCCTCTTTTTCCTCTCTACACTATTTCACTTGGTAATTTTATCAGCTTCCATAGATTCAATTATCCTCTCTCTAATCATGATAGTCAAATCTATTTTTCTCACACTAAATCTCTCTGTTGACTTCCAGTCTCAAATTTCCAAGTACCCATTGGACATAAAAAACTGGATGTCTCATAGACATCTTAAATTCAACATGTCTAAAACTGAATTCAGCTTCCCTCATATCATCCTTTCTCCCTAAATTCTCTTTACTATTGAAAATATACTCATCCTCCTAGTTATGCAGGATCTCAATTTGGATGTTATCTATGACTCCTCACTTTCACTTCCTATGTCTGATCTGTTGCCATGGCTAAAGATATTCTCATCATATTATCTTTTCAATACATTCATTCTCTCCTCTGATACTGTCACTGTACTGATACCAGACCTTTATCATCTTATGTGTGGACTGTTACATAATCTCCTGATTGATCTCTTACTACTCTAGTTCATCTTTCATGCAGATGTCAAAATGATTTTCCTAAAGACCAACTCACCCCCCCCAAACAATATAATACAGTGGCTCTGTGTCATCTCAAGGATTGCATATAAAATACTCTATTATTCAAAGCCCTCCAAAACCTGTTCCTGCTTACCTTTAATATTTTTGTTTTGTTTTATTTTTAATTTGTGCATTAAAACCAGCATTTCTATAACATAATAGAAAAAGATGATTTTGCATGAAACTGCAAATATACATAACTTGCTATTCCTTTTAAATGGTCAAGTAAATTTTTCCCTTCCTCCATACCTGATGCCGGTGACCCAGTAACACTTCTTATTGTCCCTTGAGAAAAACTCTCTATATATTAAGTCTAGGTATTTTCACTAGCCATAGATCCCTCATGCCTGAATTATTTCCCCACCTTGTTTCCACTTTGTAGCTTCCCTAGATCCTTTCATGGGCCACCTAAAATCCTACTTTCTGGAAGAAACCTGTTCCAATATTCCTTAATTTCCTTTATTTTTACCATATCTAATTTATCCTGTTTATAGTTTGTGCATAATTATTTTCATTAGACCGTAAGGTTCCTGAGAACAGGGACTGCCTTGCTTTGTATCCTTGATAAATCTTTCTTTATGTTCTCAGCATCGAGGAGAAGGCACATTCTTAGTGCTTAATAAAATGTTTATTAACTGATTTAAGAAGGGGGTTCAAAGGCTTTACTGTGAGAGGGTCCATGGCCCATAAAAAGGTTAAGAACATCTAGTCTAAATCAATATAACTCTTCCTATATAAATGATTCTTATGGTGGGAATAATAGAGAAAATTCAAGATTGTGAGCGTCAATGAGAGCAAGGATTGAGATTTGTTTTGCCTTTCTTTTGATATCTTCTGCCTTAGCATAGTTCAGAGTAAGCCATTAATAAAGAAGCAATGTTAATCTTGTGTTGGTAGAAAGAGAGGATCTTCTTAATATTTGGAATTTTTGAAAAGTAGAATAGGTTAAATAATTATAATATATAACCACAAATGCTACATTTTTTTAAAGTACAAAGTTGTGGTGTAGTGAATAGAGCATCAGCCCTGAAGTCAGGAGGACCTGAGTTCAAATCCGATCTCAGACACTTAACACTTCCTAACTGTGTGACCCTGGGCAAGTCATTTAACCCCAGTTGCCTCAGCAAAAATAAAATAAAAGTACAAAGTTGAAGATGAAAGACCTTTACTAACTGGAAGCTTGCAGATGCCTAATACAATGTCCTGTGATATTTATATTTGGGGGAATATATGTCTAAAACATCACACATTTCATATTGTCATATTTCTATAATATCAAGTCTTATAATAAGCAGTATTTCTATACTTATCTTTCATCTGTGAAATTAACATAAGTTGTTAATATGCTTGCAGGCTTTTGACTTTTTGCATGACATTTTCAGACCATTTTTATCCTAATATATTTGCAATAAAATACCATTTAAAATCTGCCATATGATTGCCTTCCTATCACTTGACAGATCCAAACAATTAAGGACTCTCCATGAATCAAATACTATTTTATGGTATCAATGATGAATCAAGACTGGCAACAAGATAATAGGTCAAAAAAGGAGAAGCCAGGAAAAGGACCCAGGTGAATATAATTAAATAAATTAAGTTAGAAAAAGTGGGAAGGAAGGAAGGGGAAAGGAAGGGAAGAAGAGAAAAGAGGATACAGGAGAGAAAACAGAGGAAGAAAGGCATGAGGAAAGGAAGGAGGGAAAGAGGCAAGAAAGAAAATGAAATAATGATCCATTTTTAGAAAGTGAAAATGAACAAACTTTCAATGGTCAGAGACATGAAACTACTAAAGAAAAAAAGAAAAGAAAAAATCCAGATGGTTTAGAGTTTCATTCTATCAAAGTTTTAAAATCATTTGATAACTAAAATAGCAAATTATTTTCAAGAATGGAGAAAGAAAGAATGGAGGGGGAAAGGTGACCAGGAGAATCCTGGATCAATGAGTTCCTTCTTCAGCTTAATAGTCTCATCTCTTCCCCCACAATGAAGTTACTGAAGTAGCCCACAGTTACATTGCTGATAGAAGACTGGAATCTAATCAAGTCAACCAGGCTCTTACTATTTGCCAGATTCCATTACAAGTTTTTTGGGGGAAATCTAAATTTATTTGGGAATCCAAATAAATAAAAACAGAAAGTTTGAATGCTTTATATATTGTTGATGGTGGGTTTGTTTTTGGTATCTTTTTATAGGTTCCAGGGGTCCTTCTCATCTTCTGCATTTAATGTGGCATGAAATAAAGACCTGCCTATTTGATAATGTGTACTTAGTACTTTGAGGGTTTGTATGGGAGCAAAAACATCAGCAAAAGTGATCCATATTTTAAAAAGTCTAAAAATGTATGCAATGCTCCATACCCTTGGACCTTCTACTTTGACCAAGAGATTGGATGGGTATATTTCTCCATAGCACTTTTTTTTGGGACCATGCTCATTCTTTGTAATTTTGTCACATTTATTTTTAATGGTTTCATGGTTACTCTATACATTTACATTGTTGTATTCATTGTGTATTGTTTCCTTGGCTTTATTTCACTCTGTAACAGATTATGTTAATCTTTCCATTTCTCTGTATTCATCATATTTGTCAGTTCTTACAGGAATTTGCCATTTCTTTCTTTCCTACCTCCTTAGAGGAGATTTTCTTCAAGCAACTTAAAGTAAAATCAATGGACCAAAAAATAAAGATGAAGAAAGTCTAGAAGCTTTTCCAATAAAAAAACACGCATAAAATGAGAATTCTCCCTTTCCTTACTAATATTTGACATAAACATCAACATGGAATAGTGATAGCAAGATCAAGAATGTGGTCTTTTCTGTGTGTAGCTGAAATGGAATTAAGGAATAGGTTGTGGAAATGGAGAAGACTGAGGAACTGAGAAATTAGGGTATTTGAAGAAACTTCAACACATAAGTTGTAGTCCCATAGCATGAAGTTAAAAGTTGGAGTCAAAAGGGAGACTATGACCCAGGCACTGAACTCATTTTTTAAAAAGGGGAAATGTTCTAAGAATCAGTATATAATAGCCACAAGAATCTGGAGTGGGAGGAAAGGTTGCTGGGTGATGATAGTAAATGAAGAGTCTGACAAGAGTATTCTGACTTCTCCATTATGATCTGGCAGTCAGGAAGTATTAGAGAAAGTAAAACTAGTACTAGAAGGGAAGGTCAGGGAAACAGTGTCATCCAAGGGGCATCAGAGCTTGGTGATTACCAAAATATGGAAGGAATAAGAGAGGAAGAGGTCTAAAACAAAAGGAATTTTGTTAATTATAGAATGAGAGTTTCACAGCAGAATGGATGAACAGACTTGGAATGAGATGTTGGGTAAATAGGGTTGAGTCAAATGGGAATGAGAGAACAGACTATCACTGGATGAGAGGAATCTTGTTGATGAAGATAGGTGATTAGAAGCTATCTGCATGGCTCTAGACTTGGAAGTCTTAGCATAGCTCTTCATTGCCCACACTTATGCCAGGTGCTACCACTGTGTCTCAAGAATATCTAAAAAATAATTGGAGAGGGAATTTTCTGAGATTTTGAAGCTAGAGCAGTTGTGAGTGATAATGAGGTTCAAATTGTGGCCATAAGGGAGGAAAGATGCTGGCAGGTAGACTTAAGGGACATGTTAATGATAAGTTGCAGAAAGTGGGAAGGAATGAATAATGGATTCACAAAATAGCAGAATTTATTTGAAAAGGTCCTTAGCCACTTTTTAATCCATTCAGTATTTTAATAAGTATCTTTTTCCTCCTTCTCTCCCGCTTTCCCTTTCTCCCTCCTTTCTTTTTTGACAATATATCCAATAAGTAGCTATCCAGCTACTGACATCTACTTTGCTCTGACATCTACTGATGGGGAACCTACTATTTCCTGAAGAAATCCCATTTCATTTTGGAATAATTTTACTATGTTTAGGAAAATGTTTGTAAGTCTAAGTATTTACAATTTCTATTCAAAGTTTTCATTTCTTTCCTTTGAAAGTAAATAGACTGTGTCTTATACTCCTTCCACATGACAATCCATCCACTCCCAAAGACATATAAACCTCTTTAGTCCCTGTCTGCACTAAACTCTGGGTCATGGAGATGATAGAGATCAAGATCTATTCATGACCATCCCAATTCTATAAAATTGTATGGGGAGATGTGATTAACTCATAGGTGGTTATTAGTGCTAAAGAAACTTGAGATGTTTCTTGTGGTGGCAGGGGCATTGATGAACAAAAACGATCGCTGTCACCATAGGTCTGGGTATCCTTTCTTTGAATCAGTTTTCTACTTATGGCTCTGTCCTTTAAATGTAGAGAAAAGTCTATTAGATCATGCCCACTAAGGGACTTAGTTGTTGCCTTCTATCAAAATCCCTTAAAAGTAAAATAAATAAAATAAAATAATGAGCCAATGCTCATCTATTATTTATTCCTTAATCTTTGAAATCAAATACTGAAATCTGAGATTTCAATAAACTCTAGTAGCTAACTATGACCCCCCAGAATCAAATATAGAATCCTCTACCTGTCATTTCAAGCCTTTGATAACCTAGACTCTTCCTACCTCTCTACTTTCTTTGTGCTCCATGTGCTGTGATACAGCCCTCTTGCAGTTCCTTCTATATATCACTTTAACAATAATAGTAACAACTAGCATTTATATAACACTTACTATATGCCAGGCACTGGGCATAATCACTTTACAGTTATCTCATTTGGTCCTCACAATGATCCTGGGAGGTAAGTAGTATTATTTTCCCCATTTACAGATTAGGAAATTGAGATCAGCATTTGTTTATATTTATTTACCCCAAATACATATTAAGACAATTTATAACATTCTTTTTTATAAGATTTTTAGTTCCAAATTTTTCTCTTCCCTCCCTCTTCCTAAAATGGTTGGCAATTTTATATAGATTGTATATGTAAAACATATTTCCATATTAGTCACAGTTGTGAAAGAAACAGATCAAGAGAATAAAAACCACAAAAAAGAAGAAACTAAGTGGAAAAAGTATGCTTCAATCTCTATTCAGAGTCCAGTATTTTTTCTGGATGTGAGTCCTTTTGTCTTGGATCATTGTGCTACTGAGAAGAGCTGAGTTATTCATGGTTGATCAACAGATCAAGAGAATAAAAACCGCAAAAAAGAACAAACTAAGTGAAAAAAGTATGCTTCAATCTCTATTCAGAGTCCAGTATTTTTTCTGGATGTGAGTCCTTTTGTCTTGGATCATTGTGCTACTGAGAAGAGCTGAGTTATTCATGGTTGATCATCACCTAATGTTACTGATACTGTATAAAATGTTTTCCTGATTCTGATCATTTCATTTTACATCAGTTTTTACAAGCCTTTTCAGGTTTTTCTGAAATCTGCCTGTTAATCATTTATTATTGCTCATATTGATTGCAAATACCGATTGCATACTTCTTGCAAGTATTGATAATTTGTGTGGGTTTATCTTATAAACTGCAACTTTATTAAAGTTGTTAATTATTTCAAGTAGCTTTTTTATTTGATTCTCTAGTTCTCTAAATATACCATCATACCATTTGCAAAGAGTGATAGTTTTGTTTTTCATTGCCTATTCTAATTTCTTCTATTTCTTTTTCTTTTCATTACTATAGCTAACATTTCTGATACTATATTGAATAAAAGTGGTGATAATGAGCATGCCTATTTCACCCTTAATCTTATTGAGAAAGCTTCTAGCTTTTCCCCATTACAGATAATGCTTGTTGGTGGTTTTTTATTTATAATGCATATCATTTTAAAGAATGCTCCCTTTAATCCTATGCTCTGTAGTGTTTCTAACATGAATGAGTTCTGTATTTTGTCAAAAACTTTTTCAGAATCTTTTAAGATATCATATGGTTTTTCTTGGTTTTGTTATTAATATGGTCAATTGTATTCATAGGTTTCCTAATACTGAACCAACCCTTCATTCCTGATATAAATCCCTGATGATGGTATATAATATTTGTGATATATTGCTGTAATCATCTTTGCTGTTATTTTGTTCAAAATGTTTTCATTAATATTCATTAGAGAAATTGGTCTACACTTTTCTTTCTCTGTTTTATCTCTTCCTGGTTTAGATATCAGCATCATATATTTGTTATAACAGGAGTTTGGTAGAACTCTTTCTTTGCCCTATTGTTATAAATAATTTATATATTATGAAATTAATTATTCTTTAAATATTTGGTAGAATTCACTCATAAATTCTGTTAAACTAGGAAACATATTTTTGTAAATATTCATCAGTTTTTCTCAGATTATCAAATTTATTGTCATGTAACTGGGCAAAATATTTCCTAATGATTGCTTTAAGTTCTTCTTCATTGGTGGTGATTTCACTCTTTTCATTTTTAAGTCTGGATATTTGGTTTTTTTCTTTTTAAATCAAATTTACCAATGGCTTATCTATTCAAACATATATCATAGACCCATTTATTAGCTCAATAGTTTTTTTTATTTAAGTCTTAGTAATCTCACCTTTGATTTTCTTCTTTTTCTAGTTTTTTTAGTTGCTTGCCCAAATCATTGACCTGTCTTGTTTTGTTTTTTCCAGTTTGTTGATGTAAGAATTTAGAGAAATAAATTTTGGTATATTTTGTCATTGTCATTCTCTTTAATGAAATTACTGATTGCTTCTATAATTTGTTCTTTGACTCACTTATTTTTTAGGATTAGATTATTTAATTTCCAATTAACTTTTAATCTTCCCACTGCCCTTTGTTGAATGCAAATTTTTATTGTATTATAATACAAAAAGAATATACTTAATATTTTTGCCTTTCTATATTTGATTTTGAAATTTTTATGCCCCATCATATAATCACTTTTTGGGTAGGTGACATATGCTATATTACTTTCTGTTTCCATTCAATTTTCCCCAAAGATCTGTCATATCTAACTTTTCTTATATTCTGTTTACCTCTTCAGTTTCTTTCATCTTTATGTTTTGGTTGAGTTAAGAAAGTTTTCTATATTCAACTGATTGTATATCTTATTCTCTCTTTGAGCCAATATTGAAGAGAGTAAGGCTCAAGCAATGTCCATTGCCTATTCTCCCATCTTTCACTCCACTGTAATAGTTTTTTCATGCTGCATGTGAAATAATTTACCCTAGTCAGCCTCTTCCTTCCTTCTGTATCCAAATTCCTCAAATTTACCTTATACCTATACCCTCTGTCTATGCATGTGACTTTTAGTGATAGTTAGATAGACAGACATGTATGTATGTATTTTGGAAAAGCAAGTGGGGTTAAGTGACTTGCCTGGAGTCACATAGCTAAGAAGTATTAAGTATCTAAGATGAGATTTGAACTCAGATTCTTCTGATTCCAGGCCTGGTGCTCTGTTGACTGCGCTATGTAGCTGCCCTTAGTGGTAGATGTTTAAGAATTGCAAGTATCATCTTCCCATGGAGAGATGTAAACAGTTTTAAAACTCTCTTGAATTCCTTATGCTTTCTTTTCTCTTTTTTCCTATTTATACTTTGCTTGGTCTTGATATTGGAGATTGAAATTTTTATTGAATTCTGATCTTCTCTGTATGAAGGTTTAAAATCCTTCTATTTCATTAAATGACCATTCTCACACCATCATTGCAGCCCCTGCCCCACCAATGATGAATTATGCTTAATTTTGCTAGGTGGGTGATTCTTGATCATAGTCTTAGTTCCTTTGTCCTCTGGAATATCATGTTCCATGACCTCCAATCTTTAAATGTTGCAACTGAAATCCTGATTGTGGCTCCCCAATATTTGAATTGTTTCTTTTTGCTACTTGTAGTATTTTTTCTTTGACCCAATATTTCTGCAATTTAGATATAATGTTCCTTGGAGGTTTTATCTTGGAATCTCTTTCCTGAAGTGATCAGTGAATTCTTTCAATGCTAATTTTGCCTTCTGGTTCTAATACATCAGGGCAGTTTCCCCAGACATTTTATTGAAAGATGCTATCCAGATTTTTCTTTTAATTCTGACATCATCTCTCCTGGATCTATTTTCTAAGTCAGTTGTTTTTCCCATGAGACATTTTACATTTTCTTCCATTTTAAAAAATCTTTTGAATTGTTTGATTGATTCTTGATGTCTCATAGAGTCATTAACTTCCACTTGCCCAATTTTAACTTTTAAGGTGTTGTTTCCTAGATTAGCTTTTGTACTTTCTTTTCCATTTGGCCAATTGTACTTTTAGAGGACTTGTTTTCTTTTTCCCAAGCTGTTGACTCTTTTTTTCATAATTCTTTTGCCTCACTCCCATTTTTCCCCCAATTTTTCTTCTCCCCCTCATATAATTTTTAAGCTTCTTTTTGAGCTCTTCTACAAGTGCTTTCTGGTCTTGAGACCACTTCCTGTTTTTCTGTAGGATTTTGCCCATAGATGCTTAACGGTGTTATCCTCTTCTGAGTTTGTGTCTTGTTCTTCCTTGTCACCCTAATAACTTTCAATGGTCAAATCTTTTTGTTGTGTTTTAATTCATCTTTTTTGGCCTTTTGGCTGTCTTTTAAATTTGAGCTCAGCTCCTGGAGTGGAAGGAGCACTTTGCATCTCCGGCTTCTTGTGTCAGAGACTATCAGCACTGGCTGTTAACCTTGTTTCTAGAGGTATGCTGGGGTTGGGGGAGACCATAGGGGTCTGAAAGCCTACCCAGTGCTGAGCTGGGGCCCTAGTTGTTGTGTGCCATGTGTGTTGAGGATGTTGGGGTATTTCTCCATTTCCCCAGGACTACACTGAGGTACAAAGCAGTCTGGCTGCTGGTTGCTGCCTGTTTACTGGGCACCTACAGATTGGAGTTTATCTGTTTGCCCTGGCCTGTGCTGAAACATATGGAATTTGCATGTGGCAATTCTCAGAGCTGGAATCTGGCCATTCTCTTGCCTATGCTGTGGTACATAGTAGGTGGAGGTGCTATCCTAGTGTTGACATTTGCCTATTCCACTTCACTGGATCTCAGGATTTACCATTGTTTTGCTAAAGTGCTAGCCTGCTGAAATGCTTCCTACCCTGGCTGAATTCCTTTTTATCTGAGTGAGACAAACTTTTCTTGCTAATCTTCTAAATTTCTTGGGCTCAAAGATTGTTTCCCTTATGTTTTTGCTGTTCCACAATTTGTTTTTTTTTTAAATAGCTGTCTTGATGGAATATAGCTTTTAGGGGAGATAACAGTAGGGAGGTTCCCCCTGACTTTGGAGTGCTTCTTTCTAATGATCGGTCTTTTGGCTTTAGAATCAGTGATCCCAAGCTCCCGACCACCACTACCAATACCACCTTAGAGTGCTATTTTTCTAACAATCTGTCCCTCAATGATTGTAAAAGTCTTCTGGCCTAGGAATACAATAATATTTCTTCCCTTAGACTTTAGGGATATTAGTGATCCTTAGACTCTCTAACCTTAGAGTGCTAGTGTTCTAACAATCTTGCCTGTCAATGATTCTAAAGTCTTCTGGCCTTAGTTCCTCATCTGTAAAATAAACTGAAGAAGGAATGGCAAGCCACTTCAATAAAATTCTAAGTGAGATCATGAGTAATTAAACAAATGACTGGATAACAACATTGAGAATATAATTCACTAAATCCCCAAATCTTCTTCAGATAATCTACTATTTTAGTGACTCATTTAAGTTTTTAGAACTAATCATCCCTAAAGTTTCTACCTGAAAGTTGGTGAGGGCCCAGAAAATTTGCTCTCCTAAGTGCTGAGGTTTAAGTACTTGATAGAAGCAGTAGGTGCTCTGCTAAGGTACATATGTCCTAAACATTCTCCATTGTTTAGGTTGGATTGTTTCTCAGGAGTCTACATCTTAATAAACCCAAGTTAATTAGTTGTACTTCATTTATTAAATTTACACACCAAACTGTTACCTTTGAGATATATCTATAAATAGCTCAGGTCTCAGAGCTTCTCCTTAAAGATATAAATTTCTTAGTAAATAAATCCAGAAGAGTCTATAAAGATGGTCTTAATGAAAGTATGGTACATCTGATACAAAATGGGACTGTTATTATGCTCTCACTGTTTGATAGCTATGATCTGCACTTTGTTCCTGGTATTAAGATATTACCCTAGATTATCCATTCTTGCTCACTAATAATACTGGTTGTCATGATGTCACTAGCAACATCTTGGAAAGCTCCCTGGGTTCAATGGGGTAAGTATTTCTTTCAATCATTTACTTGCCATTTCAATTCAAGAAAAATCTACCTAGGAATTAGCTAGTTTCACCTATAAACAACACATTAATAGGAAGAGAAGAGGGTGGTTTATTCTCACTATGAATTTCTAAACAAAGAGTAAATGACCACTGGTTGAATATGTTATTATAGCATCAATTCAGTGGTTTGTGAAGTCTCTTCAAACTTTCAGATTCTGTTTGGGATTCAGGGCTGAAAGTTCTTTTAGGTAAAGAGAAAACCTGTAACTGCCAAGCTGTTATGACTAGAGTTCCCCTTGAGCACACCATATGTTGTAGTGTGTCATGACCTCAGAGTAAGGATTCAAGTCTCGCCTTCTTGGGCGCTGAATAAAAAAAGAAAAACCATGAAGCTCCGACCATCTTTACATACCACTGTGTCAGGTGAATTATCTTGATCCTTGCTAGGATAATTCCCCTCCTTTAGAGTATTGCCCTATACCTCCCTGTCTCCTGTCCTGGACCTTCTTATCTTGACCCCTATCCTGTCAGGATAAAATTATGATCCTTTTCTGGAATTATGACTTGTCTGTCCTCCTAGTGTCTTTGCCCCTCTTATCTATCTTTGTTTCTCCTATAAGATTGTATATTCAGGTTGTGTATTCTGTTTGCAAACCCTAGTTAGCTAAAACCTTATATAAGTTCCCTGCCTCATTTTATCTACCCTGAATGCTTTGGACAAGAGTCCCATCCCAACAGCTAGCTTGAACTCCACAATAAAAATTAAAAACCAATCTCTACTTGCCTCAGTTTCTCTGGTATTACAACTTCTGACTCAAAGTAAGGTTTTACTCTGTGCAAGTCACTTAACCTGGTGCCCAGGTCAATTCATTAATACTGTAAATTACAGAATACATGCTGATTTGTATTCATAAAGGGAGTTTCCTCACTAGCAATTCTTTATATCAATAAAATTACTGAACAGGTCTTGCTTCATTGTTGTGCTAGAGGTGATCTGGCACTAAAGGGACATTAACATGCATCCACAGACTCAATCCTACATATATCATTAAGGAAAAACAAGGCCTCCAAATCAAGAGAAGTAAAAACTCTACCTCCTAGTTCAACAGGTATGTAGGTATAGTATAGTGCATTACAATATTCATTAGCCAGGTAGTTATTAGATGTCAGTTCAAGTACTAATTTTGATGCTTCCTAGGTATATGGCAAGTCAAAATTTTTCCAGGCTTCTTTTTTCTCATTAAAAAATTAAGGGGCTTGATAAGATGATGTTAAAGTTCCCTTCTAACTTCAAGTTACTCTGGACTGAAAGTCTAACAAGATCAGAATTTTTCAAGATAATTTTATCATCATAGACCTTTAAAGTTATGTTTGCCAATGAAGAGTCAATCAAGCAATCAACCAATATTTGCTAAGCACCTACTCTGTGAAAGAAGATGGAGGCAGGGATAAAAGTTTTCAGATGAAAGATTATTATCTATGTAGCAAGCATTCCAGAGAGCCCAGTGGAAAATGTGAGTAGCTTTAGAGTGGAAAATTAGAGGGATTAGGGTGAAGAGGATGAGAATAAGGGAATAACAACAGGGAGTTAAGGAATGGGGTTTGCACAATGGCAACCAGAGGTTTGATCTGGAATCACTGGAATGATGTAGGTAGAACAGAGTGACATGATGAAAGAAGTTCAAGAATTTCCAACTAGTTGGAATAGTGAATCTCTGCATATTAATGGGGATTGGAGGGAGAGGAATGGAAAGTAGAGGTAGATTGACTATTTTATCCTCCTTCTTCATCTTCTATTTTCTTTTTTGGGCTTACAATATAAAAGATATGAATGTTAGAGCACATCTGGCTATTGTATAAAGAAGAATGACATCCACAAACACGTGAAAGCCACATATGAGTTGAATTATTAAAAATGCCTTGGAATTTGACTTTTATATGTAGTCAAGCCCTGAAATTCTGCTTATAGAATATGTTCTCAGTACATGTCTACACACATGTACTCTACATTTATGTCTCAGCTAGGTCTATAGTTCCACCCTGTTATTGAGTTTGCATTGGGAATCTGTGTCAAGACAAAAAATCAAACAAAACCCTCAAACAAGATCCTTTTTATCTATGTAATCATACTAAATTAACTATCATAATAACCTTATCTCTGAGAATTTCTTTCAACTATTTTTACCCATAGTTTTAGGTGGAAGAGTTTGTTTACTTTTTGAAACACAACAACAATAATAATAACATCTTAGCAAGAAGCATAGTGGATGTTAAGAAGACTTGGGTTCAAATCTCAACTAAGGAATTTACTAGTTGTGTGCCCTGAGACAAATCACATGGCTTCTCTGAACCTCATACAGCTCCCTAAGACTATATTCTATGACATGGAAATGATGCTGTCTGCCTCTCTAAAGGATAAAGGCATAGATCAATGATAAGATAAAATGAAAGTATAATTTTTAAAATTTAGTCCCCTAAACAAAAGGAATCAATAAAACTTGAAAAAAAACTAGTTCACATTTGATTCTTTGCATAATGTTATTGAAATCATAAAGAAAGAGACTTTTCTCATCAATGCTTCAAGGATTTAATAGTCACTCCAATTACATTGATTTATTCCCATTTTGTTGTTGCCTTTGAGAAAAGAAACCCCTTAAGGTTAGTCAGCAGAACACTCTGCTTTGCAATGCAAATTATTCTTGCCTTTCTTAAGACCTTTAGGCTGTTGACTCCCCACAGTTTACATTTACTTTTAAAATTATTTCAGCACTAACTTTGCTTCAGAAGTTCAACAGAATTTGAAATGCCTTAAATTCCTCAAAGCTTCAAGATCTGCAATTTTAAAAGAAAATTGAACAAGAGGTGTAGCTTTCTATAACCAACTGTGTGTTTTATGCAACAATTCATTCAATAATGCATTAACTAAACATTTATGATCACAAAACCAATTGGAAAAACATAGCTTTGAATTCAGGTCAACAATATTGTTAGTTACCTTTAAGTATTTGGGTTTGTTTTGTTTCTTAAAATCCAAACAAAATCTTGCAGGAAAAAAACTTATTAAATTTGATTTCAACAAGATGGGTGTTTACCTCAGTGAGTACAGCCCAAGAAGACTAATCTTTTATTTCTTTTCTATTTTTCCCTACTTGATTGCAAAAGAAAATGAATATTCCTCCAAAATTGAGAGTATGAGAGTAAGTATAGGTTTATAGGCACAGTGGATTTTAAATTTCTAAGTTTGGGTTTGATTTTTTGTTTTTGTTTTGTTTTGTTTTTAAGAGCTACTATGGATTTGATAACAAAGAGACCTAGAATGAATCCTGACTTTACTATTTTCTGCCTAGTGACCCTGGAAAAGTCACTTTATCTTGACTTCCCAATTTTTGGCTTAGAGTATATAAGTTATGAACATCTCATATGTGGCTTTTCTGCATGTTTTTTTTCCTTAATAAGGGCTATTTCTTCTCTATACAATAATAACCAGATATGGTCTACATTCATATCTTTTATAAGTCAAAAGAAGAGAATAGAAGATGAAGAGGGAAGGAAAAAGACCTTGTCCAGAAATACTTATATAGAGTTGAAAGAAATTCTTTCCTGAGAAAAGCTATCTGCAAGGATCTGCAAAATTATCACTTGAAAAAAATGATTAAAATTATTTTCCTTGACTCCTGAAGGCAGAACTATGAATTATGAAAATGAGGATGGGGTAGAATTTGCAAAGAGGCAGATTTAGGCTTGATGTAAAGAAAAACTGAGTAACGATTAGATACATCCCAAAGTAAAATGTCATTTCTCTGGAGAGTAATGGGTTTCTCCTCATTGGCATTCTTCAAGCAGAGTGTAGATGAGAACATATCAGATGGAGGATCACAAGGAGCATCCCAGATTTAAAGCCAGAAGAGATCCCAGTAGACATCCCATCTGACCCCCCTTCCTCCATTTTATAGATACATACACTGAAGTCTAGAGATTTCAAGTGACTTTTCCATGCATTAATGTCAGAGTGAGATTTGAGCTCAGATCCTTTAACTCCAGATCCTGGGAGCCTTTTCACCAGAGTGGAAAATATGGATTTTCTTTTCATGGGTTCATCAAACTACTGGTTATTGTGATCCCTTCCAATTCTATGATTCTGTGAAAAATCAAGAAGATGCAATCACCTGGCCTTTAGGTAAAGTGCCTTGTAAACCATATAAACTATTAAAAAAATGTTGGCTATTACTCTAATTATTGCTGTTTCTGATGATATAGCACTCACAACCTGTAAGTTACATAGTATCAGAGCAGCCTCTCTCTTGGCCTCTTATTTTAGTAAAGTTATACTGATTTTGCAAATGAAGAAACTGAGTCATGGAGAGCTCAAGCCATTTGTCCATAGTACCCATCCCTAGTATACTGCAGAACAGGATATGTATGGAGTCTTCATCAAGCAATGTCCAGGAAACTAGCATATACATTGATACGCTTAAGCAACACTACCTTCCATCCTTAAATGGTGACCATTTTGAAAATGATACTGCTGCTTTACTTCATCTGCAAAATCACATATGCATCAGTGACCTGAAAATATTCATTCAAACACACACAAGTATGATAATCACCAATAGGAAAATGACCCAGTTAATTAAACCAACCATATTTTATTGCTGTTCAATTGTATCTGATTTTTATCACCTCATTTAGGGTCTTCTTGGCAAAAAGACAGGGGTGGTTTGCCATTTCCTTCTCCAGTTCATTTTACAGATGAGAAAACTTAGGCAAACATGGTTACACAACTTGCCCAGTTTTTTCCTTCCCCTGCACAAATAGAAAATAAACATTCCCTTCCCCACCAAAATAGAGGCAGCTAGGTGACACAGGGAATAGAGCATTGGGCCTAGGGTCAGGAACATGAGTTCAAAACTAGCCTCAAGTACTTGCACTGGGGAAGGAAGGAAGGAAGAAAGGAAGGAAGGAAGGAAGGAAGGAAGGAAGGAAGGAAGGAAGGAAGGAAAAGAGGGAAGAAGGAAAAGAGGGAGGGAGAGAGGGGGAAAGGGAGGGAAGGAAGGAGGAAAGAAATGAGGGAGGGAAGAAAGAAGGGAGAGAAGTAGGGAAGAAGAAAGGAAGGAAGGGAAGAAGGAAGAAGGAAAGAAGGAAGGAGAGAGAGAGAGGAAGAAAAAGGAGAAGGAGGAAGAGGAGGAGGAGGAAGAAGGGAGAAGGAGGGATAGAAAAGAAATAGAAAAATTTGTTTGTGGGATGGGTATTGCCAGAAGACCTTTGACATAGGGGAATGATATCCATGTAATAGAACCCAAACAGAGAAGTTTATGGGACATGAAGGTTAGTTAAATAAGCCTGAATTCCAATCAGAGGGGAGGGATAACAGAGGGTGCTGGGATGGTGTTGAGTTTCAGATTCTGAATCAGTTTTCAGGATGATGAAATTTCAGGTGATGAGTTTATCCTGGAGGAAGACATATTGTTTCTGGATTCAAATCTAAGTAAAGACACCAATGGAAAGAATCTATTAATTTCAATCCAACCTAGCAAGTCCAACAACAAGGAGTTGTTGAGCCTATAATAAATGTAGGCAGGTTTTTTAAGGGCTGTTTCTTATTTGTGCTTAGCTTTATTTACTACATTGTTCTGCCTTTCAGGTCTGGGAGCAGTTGCCAGCTACACTTTAAGACTAAATAATAGTAATAATGGCACTTTGAGGTTTGCAAAGCACTTTGCAAGTAACTATATCTGTTCTAGAATGGAAAAATATTTTCTGCATTAGGCAGGAAGTCCTTAAGATAATTTGTTTTACTGTTGTAATATACCATATGAAGAAAGCCTGTTAATTAGGTACCTGTTCCAAGTTATTTAATTGACCAAACATTAATTATGACTTTGAATATTTTATTTTATGAAATCAGACATGAGCTTTGGGTCACATTTTTTAAGAAGTCAAACAAATAAAGAAAAGACATCAAATTAGCTATAATAATCCAACTGGAATATTGTATGCTGTGCTAGTAGAGGGATGGGTAGAACCACAATTAATAGTTAATAGTCTGAAACAACTTAGACGGTCAAGTTTAGAAGTAAAAAATTATAGCAAGTAAAGAGACACCTGACAGTTACTTCTAAATTTAAAATGCATTACAAGGTTATTTATATATAATTAGATCAACTGGTAAATAATTTGCTTAAAATTTCTCACAGGAAGATGTGTTGGATTCTGGAATCTTTTCTGAAAAGCGGATGAATGAATGGCTTCTTAAGGTGTTTCACAAAAGATTAAGCAAAGACTCAGAAATCACAGGAGCATTCAAAGATTAGAATGACTGATTTAACAAAATGGGATATGTTAAGGTTTATGATTATATTAATTATTCCTTCCAGGAAGTAGATAGTGTTTGATGGAAGATAAGCATTAAACTATGAACATTTACTTTGATGAGGTAGCATTCCTTTTATTGAGAACCTGTGATTCTGAGAAGTGATGCCATTAAGGAAAATAAAATTTAGCAAAGGGCCAAACCACAAAAATTTCTAGAGAAATTGGTTTAAAAACAACAACATTAACAATACCAGAGGAGCCTAAGAATATTGGAAAAGAAGGGAATTAAGTGTGTTTGTGAAGAGTCTCTTACTAGGGCAGGGTGACCTGGCTGCAGCCCAGAGTGCCATTTTTAAAGGGTGCTGACAGCACAATTTGTAGCAATTTAGAAACAGCAGGATTTAGTACCTAGTTACTAAGAATAATGATTTAAAATAGGAAGTTACCAAATGGTAGGCTGGAATGAGTTGTTTTTCTATTCTGCCCTCCTTCCTTTTCCCACAGTGTCCCAGGCTCTTGGTTTTCTCCATGGAAGGAAGATATCCCATCCATGCTATTTCACTAAGGCAGAGCTCTGTACCACTTGTCCCATATACATTTGTGATTTTTGTCCCAGGTGCAAAAATTCCCAGGTATGGTCCTGTGTTTGAGAAAGGCATGGGAGGTTTAGGGTCATTTTCATGTAAGTCAATGACCTTTCCAAAATTATGAGTCAAGTCTTTACTATTCTTGAAAGAACTGGGTAGAGTGATGGTGGCCACACAAACCCATAGGGAGATTGCCCACCTGAGCTGGTCAAGTTAGTCAACCAAGTTTAGAAACCTGTGGCAAGCTGCCTCAGTAACTCCAGATGTGCATAGCAGAATAGTGCTATGCATATTGCTCCTATCCCTGTTTAATTTTATTTATGTTTTAATACTTCTTTCCCTCTCATCTTTCCTTCGGATATGATCCCCCAAAATCAAACAATTACTGAATTCATCTTCCTGGGGTTTTCCAACCACCCAGAACTGCAGGGATTGTTCTTCCTGATATTTTTAGTTGTGTATCTGGTAACTCTTCTGGGTAACCTTCTCATATTAATAGCAATCAGAATCAATCCTGTTCTTCACACCCCTATGTACTATTTCCTCAGCAACTTGTCCTTCCTGGACATCTGCTACACTTCCACCACTGTCCCCATCATGCTGGTGAATTTCTTCCGAGAGAAGAAGACCATTACCTATGAAGGCTGCCTGTCCCAGCTCTTCTTCCTTGTTACCTGTGCTGGTACTGAGGGCATCCTATTGGCCACTATGGCTTATGACAGGTTTGTAGCCATTTGCCACCCATTACACTACCCAGTTCTTATGAGTAGGAGGGTATGTGCATACCTAGCAGCTGCGTCCTGGTTGTGTGGTTTGGGGAATTCTCTGATACACACGGGGCTCACAGTAACTCTCTCTGTGTGCAGTTCCAATGAGATCAGTCATTTTCTCTGTGACATCCCCCTACTGCTGAAGCTCTCCTGTTCAGACACTTCAGTAAATGAGGTCACACTCTATGTGGCCAGTGTCACTGTTGGTCTGAGCCCCTGCCTGTTCACTGCTGTGTCCTATATCCTTATTATCTCTGCCATCTTGAAGATCCAGTCAGCTCAAGGACGGGGAAAAGCCTTCTCCACCTGTGCTTCTCACCTCACTGTAGTGGTCATCTTCTTTGGAACTGCCATCTTCAACTATGACCGGCCCAGCTCAGGCTACTCCCTGGATGTGGACATCCTGGTCTCTGTACTCTTCTGTATTGTTACCCCCATGTTAAACCCCATCATCTACAGCCTGAGAAACAAAGAAGTCAAGGGGGCTATAAGGAAATTGGCTGGAGAATGTAGGTCATCAAGATCTTAAAAGGTAAATCATGTGTTATATAGAACAAAATGATCAACATAGAATGGCCATTCATTTCACTTTGACAGACTAACTTGTATCAGTTTAGTGTGAGAGCACAATATAGATCAAATGAGGGACTGTTAAGTCACCTGAGAGTTCTGATTACATAGATAGATATTTAGATTGATAGATAGATAATGTGTATAGATAGATATATATGTGTATATCTATCTATATATAAATAATGTAACTTCAAGAACATACCACCTTTCAATAAGAGTAGCGATGTTCCTATTTGTACATAACCATGGATACATATACAATGTGACACTTTTGTTACCTAATAAAATGTTTAAGTAGCAGACATGTACCTATGTACACATATATGAATATTTCCATTGCATCACTTTTGCTTGCTTTCTTCCTGAACTTTTTAAGGGACTTCTCTATGCCAGATCTTCTCCATCTCACAAAATTATAGGTCAGAGGTAAGTCATCATTTTTGACTCAGATTAAATATAAATAGTAGTCATTTCTTCTTTGGCCAGAAACCCTGAGCATCTTTCCCTCCCAGAAATCATTTATTTATTTAGATTTTTTTTGGTGGGAGGGACTAGGTGGAGGAGATTTTTTTTTGTCCCAATTGCTACCTAGCCTTAATCACTGAAAGGTGCTGTCTCAGTCAAACTGTGACCTGTTGAAGATCTTAGCTCAAAAAAGACCAAGATCTCCCATTTCATCTAGGGCCATCTCCAGGTATCCTGATCTATATCTGACCACTGAATCCAGATGGCTCTGGAGGGGAAAGTGGGCAGGTTATCTTACACAGCCCTCCCTCACTTAAATCCAATTTACTTGCAACATGGTTCTCTTCGAGAACAAAAGACAAGCAGTAAGAACAACCTCTGTGAGAAGAAAGGGCATACCCTTTTTGCTTGCTATGGATAATTAAAAAAAAAAACTTTTGGGGGCAGCTAGATGGCACAGTGGATATAGCACCGGCCCTGAAGTCAGGAGACCCAAAATCCAAACTCAGACACTTAATACTTCCCAGCAGTGTGACCCTGGACAAGCCACTTAACCCCAATTGCTTCTTCTTGCCATTTTCTTCTCTAGCTCACTTTACAGATGAGGAAACTGAGGCAAACAGAGTTAAGTGACTTGCCCAGGTAAGTATTTGAAGGCTAATTTGAACTCAGTAAGATGATTCTTCCTGACTCCAGGTATAGCCCTGTATTATCTACTGTTCCGCATAGCTGTTCAATAAATGTATAAGTTTGACCCTGGGCAAGTCACTTAACCTCAAATGCCTCAGCAAAAAGCAAAAAAATAAAAACAAATAAATTTATAAGTTTGACTAAAAGTAAAACCAATCCCCTTTCAATTCCCTCAATCAATTGTAATGTTCAAAGATCCTGAGGCAAAGATTTGGAAACAGAGGTCAAAGACAGAAATTTGGCTCCTAATCTCTGGAAAGCCCAAAGTAGAAAAACAATGACTCAAAGAGATACTTCTAAAGATAGGCCATCTAAGGTATTGGGGAACTGTCATATTAAAAAAAAATAACTGTTTCCCAGGAACAGCCTCTGCTTTGGACATAGGACCACACAGGCTCAGAGAAAGTTTGCATTCAAGTGAATGAAATAGAAAATAGGAGGGAGGAGATGCAAAGATATACCTTATCTAATTAAGAATTAGCTGTTGTGAGCATGGATCCTTATTGTTACACTTAATTAAAGAGATTTGAGGACATGGAGATATGTATGTTATTGAAGCAGGTAAATTGCTGAAGTTGTAGTCAGAAAAAGCTGAATTTGAATTGAAGTTGAATTCAACACTATGTATGTGCTCTTGGACAAGTTACTTCATTTATATCGTTCTCTATTTCCTCACCTGCAAAATGGGGATAATATTATCTATTTCATAAGGTTGTTGTGCTGATCAAATGAAATGTAAAACATTTTATATACCTTAAAGCACTATATAAATGCTAGTTAATGGTCTTATTATTATTAGCTTTACTGCTGTACTGGAAGGAAATGCATTGTGGGTTGAGTTTTGTTTTTTAATAAAAAATGTCACCTGTGCCCACTTAGTTCTGGCTTTCCTATTTATTTAGTAGAACAGGGCATTCTGAATCCAATAGAAGTAGCCACTGGTGCTTATTATCTTCATTACTGCTAGCAAGTGTGATCTATCAAGATGATTAGGAGGAGAAAAAGTCATCCCTGAACATCCTGCTATCCTCTATTCTATCCCACTTACTGTTCTGTTGTGAGCTACATGTTCACTGATATACAACTACAGTTTCTGCAGCCAGGATCATCAGAATCCACCTTGAATTGTGTGTGTGTGTGTGTGTGTGTGTGTGTGTGTGTGCCTCTTAATCATCATCACCCCAAACCAAAGAAGAAAATGATAAAACATGTGGGCAGAGATTAAATTTTATTTATACTCCTTTTTGCATTATTTGAATAATCATCATTTTTTAAAGATGATGATAATTACCTCTTCCAAATGATCTCTCCCTCATCCAAAACAGAATTCTCCAACAAAGAAATCCTCCATCACAACAAAGAGTGCACTAAAAAAAACAAATCAATACCTTTGTCTTATCTGACAAAATCTATTACTGCCCCTCCCTCCCAACTTCTCTGCAGAGAGGAGGGAAGCCTGTTTCATTTTTGGGCCAGTGGAGCCATGATTGAATATCAGCCTTTACATGGGCTATTTCACAATGGTTCTTCTTTTTTCACTCTGTACCAGTTCATACAATTCTCACTAATTTTTCCAGGAGTCTTTAATAATATTTTTTCTTACAAAAATATTTTGTTTTTCATTAAAGTACCTATTCAGAAATGGTAAAAAAAAACTGTTCACCCTCACTCACTTCTAGGTCCAACCTTTTCCCCTATATTGCTCCCCTATTTAATAAACTCCAATGGTTTCCAATTGCCTCCAGGATCAAATACAAAATCCTCTATTTGGTACACAAAGTCCTTCATAATGTACCTCCCACCTCTAGTCTTCTCACACCTCAATAATATGAGTATCCTTCTCTACCTCTATTCTCCATGAAGCCCTTCCTGATCATCTCAGCTGCTAGTGCATTCTGCATCTATGTGTATATTTTATGTATTCCTATACACGTACATGCCATGTACCTAAAGGAATTTAAGTTACTTAAGAAAGGGGACTGTTTTATTTTCATCTACATTTTCCCAGTGCCTAGCACATAAAAAATGCTTAATAAGTACTTATTGATTGATTGATTGATTCCTCCTTCAATAGTTGAGGAAATGGAGAGAGAGAAATGATGTTCCTAAAAAATTTTAAGGAATGGAGGGAAAGAAATAAGTAATCTATCAAGTGGTAATATTAATTTCCTCAGTGAAACTGAGGTCATTTTATTTAAGTAAAGAGAGTGCAATTTGGGAGTAAAGTTGGTGAGAGGAGAAATTTAAAAAAAATTTGGAGCAATTATGTGGAAAACAAGTTGTAAGTAAATCAGTAAAAAATGACTGTTGAATGCAGTAAATTTTTCGGACAAATCAGATTTAAGAGCTGAATCAGCTAATTCCACAGGACCAAATTTTCCCTTTAAAACTAAATAAAAGATTTCATATTTGATCTTAATTTAAAATTTTAAAATTGTCCTACTCTCAAAAGCCTTTGGACTGTTATGCCTCAGTTATTCTGTCTCAGTTTCCCTTAATTGTTCTGCCCCAATTTTCCTGAATTATTCTGCCTCAGTGGCAAGACCTGGCCATTAGGACTGAGATAATTAGGGCTGGGAGTTCTGGCCACTAGCATTCCAAAGAGTCATAAAACTCCAGATGGCTTATCTCAAGATGACCCCCTTATCTTTCTGGTCTCAGACTCAGTGTCCCTTAGCTTCTTCCCAAACTTATCAGAACCCTCACCTTCTCAAAGTTATGGTCCCTTTAGTGAATGAAGGACAAACAACAGCTCACCAGTGTCTTTAGGCTGAAATGTATTTTTTTTTTCCAAACCATGTTTCTCAGTCACTATGTCCTTGTGAGAGATGTCCCTCCCCTCCTAGGAATCTCCCCATGCTTCAAATTAAACAATCCCTATTTAATTCTCAGTTGGAATACGATGCTCTCAAACTCATTTCAAAAGAATTCTGTTGCAGAAACCCCATAAAACTATGTTGGTTTGATCCCTTACTCTGTTTTGGAGGACCCAACATGCTTTATGTCTGTTATACAAATGAATATAAGCAAACACAAAAGCTAAGCCTGAGGCTAGACCATGATCTACCTTCTCACTAACCACTTTTTCAGGCTTTCATATGTATATGTTCCTAAAAAGCCTTCTCAGGCTTAGAACCCACTCTACTCATCTTTAACATACATAATAAACATTACTGGACCTTAGCCCACTCTCTTTTATCTAGGACTTGTATGCTGATGGATTGATCCATTGTGGTGGGGAATATGGAATCCCTTTCTTACATCATGTTTTCTCAGAGTTGATTAAGGCTATTAGACAAGTGTAAAGTGAATTTCAAGATTGTCATTTGCTCCCAAAATTCCTGTCACTTCCACGTCATTCCTTCATTCATTAAAATTGTTATTAAGCCTAAATCTGTAGTTCTTTTGCTTCCTACACTTTTTGGGCAGGCTCTTATCGCCTCCTGCCCAGACTATTGCAGTAGTTTTCTAGATTGGTCACCCAACCTCAGGACTCTTCGTACACCAGTGCATTGTCCACTCAGATGTCAAAATGATCTTCCTAAAGTACATGTCTGACCATGTCATCTTCTTTAATAAACTTGTAACTCCCTATAAACTTGTGTCACCTCTGGAAGCAAATATAAAATCCATTATTTGATATTCCAAGCCTTTCTCAGCCTGCTTCCCTCCTATTTTTCCAGTCCTTTTTGTTGTTGTTGTTGTTGTTGTTTTTCTTTTTATATTTTTTAATTTTTTTGTTACATTTTTAGTTTTGAGCTGTCTCCTTTCCTTCTTTTCTCCCTCCCAATCTCAAACTAGAGAAGACCAATATATGATATAGATATATATGTCACACTTTGACATATCAGTTCTTCCTCTGGAGCTTTATAGTGTATTTCTTCATAAACCCTTTAGAGTTGATTTGAATATTCATATAACTCAGAATAGCTTAGTCATTCATAGTTACTATTGGAATAATATTGCTGTTACTGTATTCTCTTGCTTTGATTCATTTCACTCTTCATTATTTCATGGAAGTCAACCTGCTTATCATTTCTTACAGAACAGTATTTTTGCATCACAACCACAGACCACAACTTATTCAGCCATTCTCCAAATGATGAACATCCTTTCAATTTCTAGTTCTTTGCCACCACAAAGAGAATTGATAAAAATATTTTAGAATATATAGTTCCTTTTTTTGTTTTCCCCATTCATCTTGGGAAATAGATCCAGTAGTGGTATTGCTGGTTCAAAGGCTATAGATGGTTTAATAACTCTTTTAATAATGCACCATTTTATAGCTATGTGGACACATTTCTAGATTGTTCTCCAAAATGGTTGAATCTGTTCACATTTCCACCAACAATGTATTATTTTTTTTAATTTTTATTAATTTTTCTACATCCCCCCCAATATTTTACATTTTCTCTTTTTATCATTTTAGCCAGTCTAATGAGTGTGAGATAGGACCTGAAAGTTGCTTTAATTTGCATTTATCTAATTCATAATGATTTAGATAATTTTTTTCATATTTCTATAGATGCCTTTGATTTCTTCTTCTAAAACTACCTGTTCATATTATTTGACCATTTATCAAGGGCAATGATTCATATTCTTTTAAATTTGACTCCATTGGAGCAATTTGGAGCTATGCTCAAAAAGTTATCAAATTGTGCACACCCTTTGACCCAAAAGCATTTCTATTGGGCTTACATCCCAAAGAAATCATAAAGGAAGGAAAGGGCCCCACATGTGCAAGAATGTTTGTGGCAGCCCTTTTTGGAGTGGCTAGAAACTGGAAACTGAATGGATGCCCATCAATTTGGAGAGTGGCTGAATAAATTATGGTATATGAATATTATGGAATATTATTGTTCTGTAAGAAACGACCAGCAGAACGATTTCAGAGAGGCCTGGAGAGACTTACATGAACTGATGCTGAGTTAAATGAGCAGAACCAGGAGATCATTATACACAGCAACAACAACACTATATGACGATCAATTCTGATGGACATGGCTCTCTGCAACAATGAAATGTTTCAAACCACTTCCAATTGTTCGGTGAAGAGGGCCATATACACCCAGAGACAGGGATGTGAAATGTGGAGCACAACGTAGCATTTTCATGCTCTCGATTGATGTTTGCTCGCATTGTGTTTCCTTTCTCTGATTTTTCTTTCTTGTAGATACGATTTTTCTTGCACAACAATGATGTGTGGAAATATGTATATATATATATTTGATGTGTCAAGTATTTTAACATAATTAACATGTAGTGGATATCCTGCCATCTAGGCGAAGGGTAGGGAGTAGGGAGGAAAAAATTGTAACAGAAAGCTTTGTCAGGGTTAATGTTGAAGAATTACCCATACATATGTTTTGCAAATAAAAAAATTAAAAATTAAAAAAATTGATTCCATTGTCTACATATTTGGGATATGAGGTCTTTATCTGAGAAACTTTCTGTAAAATCTACCCCCTCCCCATTTTTGCTTTCCTTTTAATCTTTGGTTTTATCTTTTAATCTTTTGGTTTTAATCATTGGTTTTATTTGTATAAGAACTTTTAAGTTTAATATAATCAAAATATAATCAAAATCCATTTAAATTTAATGTAACCCAAAATCCATCAATAATTCATTTTATACATCATAATTTTTTCTTTTTCTCATTCATTCATAAATTTTTTCCTATTTATAAATGATAAGTAATATATTCCATGTTTTTTAATTTACTTATATCTCCCTTTCTGTTTTTACTTTGTATTCATTTTTATATATTTATGTATTCATTTTTGACCTTATTTTGGTAAATGGTATAAGATATTAGTCTATAACTATTTTCTGCCATACTACTTTCTAGTTTTTCCAACAATTTTTACCAAAAAATAAGGTCTTATCCCCAAAGCTTAAATCTTCACATTTATCAAACACAAAATTATAATCACTTACTCCTGCATATCATATGTTCATTATATCCCACTGATTTGCCTTTCTATTTTTTAGCCACTCCCAGGTAAATTTTGATACCACCTTATAATATAATTTAAGATTTTGTCCTGTATATATATATACATATATTTTTTCAGGTGGATGGTATATACAA
Organism: Myrmecobius fasciatus; assembly: GCA_023553655.1. NCBI lineage: Eukaryota > Metazoa > Chordata > Mammalia > Dasyuromorphia > Myrmecobiidae > Myrmecobius > Myrmecobius fasciatus. The sequence continues at coordinate 91,237 of JAJPUD010006052.1, read as the reverse complement.
TTTTGCGTAAACTATAATTTCTGTTTTCTGTTCCTCTTTGTATTCATCCTGTTTATCACATTCATTTCAGTCAGTGACTACCTAAAGGAGCTGAAAGCTGCACTGATTAGCTGATATCTCATCCTATGGGTATAAAAAGTCATATGTAAAATGGAAGGCTGACTGCCACCACTCCCCCAAGAAGTCTTTGTGTACTATTGGCCTTTCTGGAAACTGACAGACCCAATAACATATCTCTTCCCCAACACACATGTATTGTGCTCTATAGTCTACCAACTGGCAGGTCTACCAGCTAAGATGGACTTTGTTGTTTCACATCCATCCTGTGTTCTACTTATCCTTATTGGGATGAGTCTGCCTAAAGCCTGAAGGATATTTATCTGCCCAACCTGTGTCTATCCTGACTAATTGTGCTCAGACAACAGGACTATATTCCAGGAAACTCTAAACTCTTAGAAGTGATGGGGCCACTTCTAGTACAAATCCAAAGAGACAATATGGGAATGGCTTGCACTTTTGTGGCTGCCTCAGAGTCAATGTTAGTCCATTAATCCACAGGCTTAAGTCCTAGAAAGTCATTCTAGGAGAAAGAATAGTGAGTTATTGAACCCACGAGGTATCTATACAGCTGATTGAGTTAGTTCATCGCAACTACGGAGACAACCTGGCTTATGTGGAAACTTGGTGTGAAACAAGTTGTAACTGATCAGCACTCAGTGTTATTCCCCATGAAGGGCTACCTGACTTGAGACCTGATTCTGCTCTTTACCTATATCTACTAAAGTGGAATTCTCTTTTAATTTTGTTGAACTTGTTCATGCCTTTAATCACCACTAGAGGAACTGATCATTCTTTACTTCTTTTCCTTTTGTTCCTTTCTTTTTTTTGTTTTTTGCATTTTTCTTCTTCCTTCCTTCTTTCCTTCCATCTTTTCTTTCTTCCTTCTTTCTTGTATCTTTTTGTTATGCAATATTTATGTGATTATCTGTATTTCTTTTAACTATCTGGTTTTATCAGCATTTTTTAGACTGTAATATCCACTAAGTTTGAGAATGATCCTTAGTAATTCCCATTATACATGTCTTACAACAGGGCCAAGCACAAATGGTCATTCACTTAATAACTGTTGCTAATGACTAATGTTGAAGGACCTTTCAGTCTAGACTACTTATTCCATCTATAAAGGGCAAGCCCTTTGTTCAAGGACCTTGTCTCATTCTATATTTTGTATGGTTGGTAATTCTTGGCTAGAAGGGATTAATTTAAATGCCAAGGAAAAACAACACTATACCACTACAGCGATCGCCACCTAATGTTTTGCTTAGATAGAGTAAGAAAGCATAATACTCAACTATAACATAAATTACACTTCACTTGTCTACTCCAAACATACCCTTTTATTAAAGCTTTGGTTTATATCTTCTGTTCCTCTTTTTAGTCACACTGTGTATTACTACTTTTCCCCTCTTCCCATCAACACACATGTTTAGTCTCCCCCTTTACCCTCACTTGCTCAGTGGGAGAATGTCAAAATGGGGCATGGGGAAATTGTGCTCTGGTTGTAATAACTTTATGATCTGGATGTTGAAGGTACTGGATACTTAGGTTAGACCATATTGGTAATGAAGCTAAAATTCATGTGAATGTGACAGCTTATCAGGTATTAGAAGACATTCCATCATCTTTACAAGGACCAAGGAGATTTACACACGTGTTCCACATGTGAATCATGACTGAAACCCTAACTCAGAAATGAATGCTTTTATTTGCTTCTATCAGAAGATTAGCAAGGCAAGAAGAATAGATTACTATATGTTTGAAACAGTACTGAAACATAAAGCATGCACTTTGTGAAGATCACCCAAGTGATCAGTGAAAGATTCAGAAAAGGAACAAAAGTAACCAGTTCAATGTTCTTTCTTTCTTTCTTTTTTTGCTAAGGCAATTGAGGTTAAGTGACTTGCCCAGGGTCACACAGCTAGGGAATGTTAAGTGTCTGAGACCAGATTTGAACTCAGGTCCTCCTGACTTTAGGGCTGGTGCTCTATCCACTGCACCAGGTAGCTGCCCCCAACGGTCTTTCTTTTACACCAGGATGGACATAGCACATAATTATTTGAGGTGGATGGGATCTGGGCAATAGTCTCAGTGATTAAGCATTCCTGGGTTTTCCTATTTAATGAATATGTATTCATACCCCTTCCCACACACATTCTGCTTTCATTTATGATTTTTGAATTAGCAATATAGAATTGTATGGTTTCAAATATGGAAGGGAACTTGGAAGTCAGCTAGTTTGACCTGTATGTAAAGGATGAATTCCCTTTCCATAAATACCAACTACCCTTTTTTCTGGCTTTTGTTTGAATACTTCCACTAAGGGAGAATGCACTGTCTTTTGAGGCAGCTTATTCTACATTCGAAAAGCTCATTTTAAGAAATATTTTTATTGCATCAATTGTCTAACCATACCTTTCCAAAGCAATACTTGAGAAGATGATTTAAAAATTAAGTGTAGGGGGCAGCTAAGTGGCACAATGCATAGAGTACCAGCCCTGAAGTCAGGAGGACCTGAGTTCAAATCTGGCCTTAGACATTTAACACTTTCTATCTGTGTGACCCTGGGTAAGTCACTTAATCCCAATTGCCTCAGCAGAAAAATAAGTGTAGTAATAATATCTAATGTTTATAGAATGTTTTGGGGTTTGAAGATTTATTTACAACTCTGTTATATAAAAGGAATTATTATCCCCATTTGATAGATGAGGAAACTGAGCATAAAAGATGTTAAGTGACTTTCTCAGGATCATAAGATAATAGTATCTGAAGTAGGATTTAATTTAGGCTGTCTGCACAGGCCAATACTTTATGCTATCAACTGATCCTATAGTACATACTGACACTTAGAAATAAAGAGTCATTCATATTTATTTTATCACATAATTATAGCCTGTCAAGATTATGGGGAAATACAAATTCTGTCTTCTAACACATTAATTAATTCTTTGAATTTCATATCATCTCAATTTGATGGTTGAGGATCTGTCCTTGGTCCTGCACCGCTCAATGCAAGTCAAGTCAACTCAAATAACATTTACTAACCATCTGCTGCAGGCGGAGAATTGCACTGGGCATAAGTGATGCTAAGACAAAAGTGAGACAATCTCTGTTATCAAAAGACCTTATATATGTAGTGTTGGTCTAAATATACATCCAGAATGATGGAAGTCAATTCACTGCTGAATTGGGTTAAGCAAGTCATTCCTCAGGACCTTGCAGGTACCTCACCTGGATCAGCTGCTACATACTCTGTTATGGATTCTAGTTTCTGGACCCCTGAGGGTTTTTGCGATCATTCAAAACTCAGAAGGTCTCATCTTTGATCTTTAATATTTCTTCACATAAGACCAGGTAAAAACAAATACAAAGAAAACAAAACAAAACAAAAAAACCCAAACAGAAACACTGCGTTCGTGGCCACATGTTAGCCTGGGTAGATAGGCTAGGGTAAGTAACTTGAAACAGGGCACCATTGCTACCACAGCTACTACCTCTCTATCCACCCAGATGTTTACTGATTCCTTTAACATCAAGAGAATACTCAATTTATTTATGAACACTCTCTGTATCATAAACAGGTATGACTCAGCATTCAGACACAATCACAAAATACTTGCACATTTTCTGACAGAGAGGAGGGCACTTCCATTACACATCACCCCTTATTTTCAGTCTCAGGATCATGAATCCTCCTCATATTACATATATTGCATTGACCAAACCCTATTATAGCAGCAATAAATCAATTAATAAGCATTTATTAAGTATATTGTATGTGCTTTTCTTTGTGTAAAACTCTTGGGATGCAAATTCTAAAGTCTCAAGAAACTCAAATGATAACATATATTCTAATAAAACATGTACACATATGAAAATATTCACAATATATGCCGAATACAGGTAAATCAGGTAAGTGAGTACATGAGGAATTTCAGGGAGAAGGTGAATTTGAGCTGAGCTTTGAGGGAAATAGGGGCTTATCTTGTAGGGGATCACCAGAACAAGGCATGGAGAAAGGTAATGAAGCATATGTGGGAGAACCACAGTAGGGCAGTATGGCTGAATTATAGGCTACATGGAGGGAAATAATATATAAGAAGATTAGAAGGGTAGAAAGGGACCAAGTTGTGAAGAGGTGTAAGTGCCAGACAGGATTTTATATTTTATCCTAGGGATAAATAGGGAGTTAGTGGTATTTATTGAATAGGGATGAGTGACATGATCAGACCAGGGGTTTCAGAAAATTGGATTGGAGTATGGAGGAGGCATAAGATTAAAGAATGGTCCTGGAAAGAAGTGACGAATAATTGAAGTAGAATAGTTGATTTTTGAGTAAAAAAGAGAGATTTTGTGGAGATAGAAATGGCCAGATTTTTTTCAACTGATTAGTATGTAGGTTCAGGGAGAGTGAGAAGTGGACAGCAGAATGTGCAGGCTTGGATGATCAGAAAAGTGGGGGTGACCTCACTGATAACAGGGAAGTTTTGAAGAGGAGAAGATTTTGGGAGAACAGTAATGCATTCTATTTTGGATATGCTGAGTTTTGAGATACCTTGGAGACACAGAGCTCAAAATGTTTAAAAAAGAGTTCAATATGAAAAACAGGAACACAGAAGAAACACTAGAGGAGTATACATACACACACTTATACACACATTGAAAGGAGTGTATACACACATATGTATCAGCAGATATATATACATACTCATATATTCATATACATATATAGTGTATATGTGTTTGTATATATGTACTATATATAATATTGTACATATATAATATGTATATACAAATGTACATATATAATACACATATATTGTGTGTATATATTGAATAATATTGTATATGCTATATATGTTATATATGTATTATATACACACAATATGTATATATGTATATGTACATGTTGTACATGTTGTATATATACCATACAACATAATGTATATATACAATATGTATGCAAGTATATCTGTATATACAATATGTGCATATGCATATATTCAATATGTATGTGTTGTATATATAGCACAATGTAGAAATATTGTTTTGTATATATATAATATGTATGTATATATGCATATATGCAATATGTATTCTTATGTATGTGTTGTATAATATATCATATTGTATATAAAATATATATTGTGTATATATGGCATATGATGTATATATTATATTGTATATACATATATTTATATAATATGTATGTATTGTGCATATATATGTATATGAATACAATATATATGTATTGTATATAGAGTGCTACATGTTGTATTGTGTTTATATATGTATATGTATATGTATAAATATACATGCATATAAAATAAAGCTGGGTCATCTGCCTAGAAATAGCATTTGAATGCATTGGAAATAATGAGGTCAACCAGTGAGAACATATAGAGAGAAAAGAGTAGAGAGCTTGGGGCATATTCAGAGTTAATGAATGGGCACAACATGGATGATGATCCAGAAAAGGACAGTAAGAAGTGATCAGATAAGTAGGAGGAAAACCAGGAAAGAGTTGTACCACAAAAACCAGAGAGGGGAGAATATTCAGGAAGAAAGTACAGCCAGTAGTATCAAATGCTGCAGAGAGGTCAAGCAAGAGGAAGACTGAAGAAATCATGCTATTGGAAAAATAAGATAACTTTAGAGTTTCAGTTGAGTGATAAGGTCAGAAGCCAGATTGATCTGAAAAGAGGGAGTGAGAGGAGAGAAAGGAAAAGCACTGAGAGTAGATATATTTTTCCAAGAGTATGACTCTATTATTTATTGTTCAGTTGTTTTTCAGTTGTGTTCCATTCTTCATGACCCCATTTGGGGTTTTCTTGGCAGAGATACTGGAGTGATCTGCCATTTCCTTCTCTAGCACATTTTACAGGTGAGGAAACTGAGGCAGACAAGGTTAAGTGACACCCAAAGTCACACAGTTAAATGTGAATTCAGGAAGATGAGTCTTCTTGACTCCAGACCTAGAAATCTATCCACTGTGCTACTTATTTTAATCCTATCATTCAATCTGTCAGATTCCCACACACTGGAAAAATATTGCCAACTTGTGCTAACAATTGAATCATAGTAACACAAACTAGTGTTTCTATAATGTTTGAAGGTTTGCAAAGAACTTTATAAATTCTATCCCATAACAACACTGGGAAATAGATGCTATCTTAATTTTATAGACGAGTAAACTGAGTCAAAAAGACAGTGAATGACAGAGCTAATAAATGCCTGAGGTAAAATTTGTCTTTTTTAATTTATTTTTTATTTTTTAGATTATACATGTACATTCATTTTTACACATTTCCATTATGAGTTATGTTGGGAGAGAAAAATCAGAACAAAAGGGGAAAACCACAACAAAGAAAAAAAACAAGAAAAAAGGTGAAAATCATATGCTTCAATCCTCATTCAGTCTCCATAATTCTCTCTTTGATGCAGGTGACATTTCCCAATCCAAGTCTATTAGAATTCCCTTGGATCTCTGAATTACTGAGAAGAGCTAAGTCTATCACAGTTGATCATCACACAATCTTGCTATTGCTATGTACAATATTTTCTCGGTTCTGCTCACTTCAATGAGGTAAAATTTGTACTCAGATCTTCCTGGTTCCAAGGTCAGGGCTCTAAAGGTACACCTACTTAGGGCACTCAGTAAGGACAATCAACAAGAGGGAGAAATTTTCCTGGTGGAAAAAAGGATGTGTTCTATATTGAATAAACCATATTTGATGATGGGTTCAGTTCAGAATTGTCCAGAGAACCAATGTAGAGAGTGTAGTAAGTGAGGAAATGGAGTATGCAGCAACAGCTCCAAAAAGTCGGGGGGAGTTGATACAGAGTTTACCAATGGAAAATCCTGCAAAGGGTTAGATGTTGGAGAAAGCATGGTTTGCTCTTGTGTGGTACTTTCAGTCAATGCAACTTAAAAATTAATAGTGTTTTATTTTTCCAAATACATGCACAATTTTCAACATTTACCTTTGTAAAACCTTGTGTTCCAAATTTTCCTCCCTCCTCCTACAGAAAGTAAACTGATATAGATTAAACATGTGCAATTCTTCTAAACATATTTCCATATTCATCATGCTATGCAAGAAAAATCAGATCAAAAGGAAAAAATGCAAGGAAAAAAAAAACAGGAGCAAACAAACAATAAGAAGGTGAAAATATTATACTCTGATCCACATTCAATCTCCACATTTCTTTCTTTGAATGAGAATGGCTCTTTCTATCATAAGTCTATTGGAATTGCCTTGAATCACCACATTGTTGAGAAGAGCCAAGTTTATCACATAATCTTATTACTACTGTGTACAATACTCTCTTGGTTCTGCTCACTTCACTCAGCATGAGTTCATGTAAGTCTTTCCAGGCTTTTCTGAAATCAGCCTGCTCATCTTTTCTTATAGAATAATAATATACTATTATATTTATATGCCATAACTTATTCAGCCATTCCCCAATTGATGGACATCCACTCAATTTCCAGTTCCTTAAGACAACTTAAAAAAAATATTTAATGGTTTTTTTAATGATATGTCAACTTCCCACTTCCCACTCCCACCCCCAGCAATGCATCATCTGCATTATCACCAGACTAAATATTTTATTATTTTGTTATTCAGGATGCTGAGAGAAATTTAGTAAAATGTTTTGGGAAAATTTCAAGTTGTCTTTGTCAGAAAAGCTCACTGAGAACAGAAACTTTTTCTTTCTTTCTTTGTACCCTCTAAATCTACTTCAGTTTCTAGCATATAGCAGATACTTGATAAATACTTGTTGGATTAATTAATTGATACTCAAAAGTTATTTTATCATGCCCCAGGTCTGATGAATTGAACATTTTGAAAGCATCTAGATATATGTTCTCTTTATATTTTCTCATTTTTCTTTAATTTTAAAACTGACGTCTTTTTTTGTTTTAGACAAAGACTATAAAATATAAAAATCATTTCATGTGGCATCTATATCTCTTCATAACTTAGCCTCTTCCTACCTTTCTAATGATCTTTTAATTTGCTTCCCTCTAGATAACCCACATTTGGTTCTCCCATGTGATGCTTCATCACCTTTCTACATGCTTTTTTTTTGTTCTGGACCCCTTATGCTATTATTTCTTCAAAGCTCAACTCAAGTCTACTTACTGTATACTCTATAAAGCATTTGTTTTAGATAAGAAAGGAGCTTCTGGAGAGCTTTAAAATTCAAAGAACTTATCATACTTCTTGAACTGGGTATACTACAGATATCTTTCTCTTTGATAGAAAAAAAAGGCAAAATAATTTTGTAATCTGTCTTCAATATACCTTCTATTATCCTATTGCTGTTTGTTCTTCATTCTCAAAGAGAATCAGGGAGGTAATACCATGACATGCAAATGAATTGAATTAAAGTGAAGGAAGGCTGTGCAAGGTCACCTGCTTCACTTTCCCCTCCAGAGCCATCTGGGTCCAGTGGCAAGACATAGATCAGGAAGTCTTCTATCATCTATGCAAAGTGATGTCCCTCTCCCTTCTGTAATCTCCCTCCTCCCCAGTATAGCTAACAATGACCTTTTTAAATTATCTTTAGTATCAATAATTAAGTCTCATATTGTTTGGGGCTTCAATGTCCTGGTCATTATTTTTTACAGATCTGTGCAATCCTTCTGTATTCTAGATTACCTATATCCTAGAATTACTTTCATTTCCTATTTGCTTTTTTTAAGATCTCAGTTTGGTCCAGGAGTTCCCTGGACAGCCATGGAGATTTCTTTAAATGGTTCTGCCCCTTTTTAAGCTCACCCAGGAGCATGAATTTAGATCTAGACCAGATCTTTGAAGGATTCCTATCAGTTACTGTCATTATAAAGATAAGGGGGAAAAGGTCAACAATTTACATGACAGAGCTGGAACTTGAACCAATATATCCCAACAAGTTACCACTATTCTATAACTGCTTCTCATCCCTTTACTACATAAAAGCCTTCAAACATGTGGATTGTTATCATGTCCCCTCTACCATTTTCTCTTACAAATCACAGATGTTTGTAATAATCCTTTCATGAATAATTCCTTTCTGTATTCCTTACTATTCCCCAATATTCTTCTAAGCTCTTAGAAATTTAAAATCAGCTTTAATCTTGTGACATTTTTAGCCTGGTGGTCAAGAGATCTGGATTCAAGGGTCAATTCTGACACTAATTTACTAGGTGATTTGGGGTAAATCAATTTGTATGTATGAATCTTGGGTTTCTCTTCTGTGAAATGGGAGCTCTAACATCCTGTAATCAATATCCCACTTCTGAGAGAGGCAGTAGGATTGAAATTGCAGTCGAAGTGAAAAGACCTGAGCTACTTTTTGCCTGTGTAATTGTGGGCAGATCATTCACCTCTCTAGATTTCCAGCTCCCTCGTCCATGAAATAAAGGAGGTGGACTCCCTTCCAGCTCTAAGTGCTAGGTCTTAAGAAAGGCTGCCTCGGCTCTTTGTGTGTAAATGACACTCATCTCTTCTAGAATCTTGAAGAGCCCACGAGGGGGCAGCAGAGACTAGCAATGCCATCTAACAGCAAAGGGGTGCCAGGGAAGGAAATTACAACTGAGATGGGAAAGCCAGGTGTTCCTGTCTTGGAAGAGGAGATGGTTAACTGTGTGTCACTGTGCAATAACTTGTACCCATAATCTTAAAATTGCTTTACAGATAACATCTAATTTAATTGGGGAAGTCTAACCTACACAAGGGAAAATTCAGGTGAGGACATGAGAGTTCTGCTCAAGTATTTGAAGGGATGACCTGCAGAAGAAAGATTAAGCTTGTTCTCCTGAGGGCACAGCTGGAAGAAATCTGTGGAAGTCAGTCAATCAACATGCATTTATTAAGCACCTTCTATGTGTCAGGCACTGGGCTAATTGCTGAGGATAGAAAAAAAAAAAGGTAAAAAAAAACCAGTCCCTGCTCTTAATGAGCTCACACACAGACTAATGGGGAAGACAACATGAAAACAACTGTGTACAAACAAGTTATAAACTGAATAAATTGGAGTTAATCAAGAAAGGGAAAGCACTACTCTTATTTAGGGGGATCAGGGAAGACATCTTGCAGAAGGTGTGACTTCAGACGCACTTAAGAGAAGCTAGGCAAGTCGGGAAGCTGAAAGGAGGAGGCAGAGTGTTCCAGGTGTGGGAGATAACCTGTGAAAATGCATGGAACCTGGAGAGGGAGTATCCCATGTGACAGTGTCTCTGGATTGCAGAGGAAATGGAGTAGAAGAAGGTACAAGAACACATGAAGGGTCCAAGTTCTGGAGGGCTTTAAAAACCAAAGAACCTACTGGACATCTTGAACTGGGTGTATCAGACATCTCAAACTCATCATGTCCAAAACTGAGCTCATCATTTCCCCCCTCAAACCTTCCCCTCTTCTTCTCTTTCCTATAACTCTCTAGGAACAAATGTGAGTTTTCCTAATGACTTAAGTTCATTATCTAAGTTCTTATTTTTTCCTAACCCACCTTATCCTCATAGTTAATCTGTTACCAAGACCCTCTCTTAGCAACATACTTATTTCTTTCTTCTGACACAACAACCATCTTGGTGAAAGTCTTCCTTCTCTCATGAAGTTAGAGTTAATAGGAGTTGGCAACAGATTGGATATGGGAAGTTGGAGGGGAAAGATTGAGAGACAGGCAGAGACAGACAGAGAGACAGAAAGACAGAGAGAAACAGAGATAGAAAGACAGAGACAGAGACAGACAGAAATATGAGACAGACACAAATAGATACAGAGAGATAGGCAGACAAGAGAAAAAGACATACAGAAACAGAGACAAAGAGACAGAAAGACAGACAAACAGAAATGAGAGAGACACAGAGAAAAACAGAGAAACAAAGAGACAGAAAGACAAGAGACAGACACACAAAGAGAAATCAACAGAGACAGAAAGACAAGAGATAAAAACACAGAGAGAAACTGACAAAGAAACTAAAGACAGAAAGATAAGAGACACAGAGTCACAGAGGCAGAGACAGAGAAACAGAGACTGACAGAGACAGGGACAGAGAAAGTTAAGAAAAACTCCTAGATAATGAATCTAGAGGGGAAATGACAAGTTTTAGACATGATGAGTTTGAGATGTCTATGGCATATCCAGTTCAAGATGTCCAGTAAGCTCTGTGGCTTTTAAAGCCCTCCAGAAGCTGGACTCTTCCTGTCTTCTTATATCTTATTCTTTTCGATTTCCTCTGCAATCCAGAGACACTGATCTCCTTGCTGTACTTCACATAGGACACTCCCTCTCCATATTCCATGCATTTTCACTGTTTGTCCCCCATACCTGGAACCCTCTCTCCTCTCATTTCTACTTCCTGACTTCCCTAGCCTCTCTCAAGTCTCTCAAGTCTGAAAAAAACCTTTCTTAATCCTCCTTAAACTTGTTGCTTTCTGTCTGAGACTACTTTCAATTAACCTCCATTAGACTGTGAGTTCTTTGAGAGCAGAGTGTTTTGGTCTTTCTTTGTACCCCTAGAACTTAGCACAATACCTAGTACAGAGTAGATGCTAAAATAGGAGAGAGACAGACAGACAGAAAGACAGAGACAGAGAGAGACAGAGACAGACAGACAGAGACAGAGAGAGAGACAGAGGCAAAGACAGAGACAGAGAGACACAGAGAGACAGAGACAGAGAGAGACACAGAGAGAGAGAAACAGAGAGACAAAGAGAGAGACAGAGACAGAGAGACAGACAGAGAGAGACAGAGATAGAGAGACACAGAGAGAGATTTCATCTGGGTGATCAGAAATACTTCCTAACAATTAGAATTGTCAAGAAGTGAAATAAGCTGCCTCAGGAGATGATGGGGTCCTCAACATTAGACTTCTTCAAGTAAAAGCTACAGCTTATAGAGGGAGTTCCTATTCAAGTAGAGATGAAATGAGGTACCTTCTGATGTTCTTTTTAACTCTGAAATTCTAATCACTACATCTTGATGCATCAGACCGAAAATATCAGTGATAATTGATGATGATGGTGATGATACCCTATACTTGTACAACACTGTGGAGCTAGCAAATCACTTTCATATCTATTCTTTCATTTGATCTCATCAATCTATTTATCTACCTGTCCATCTATCTGTGCTGGAGCATATTTCCCAAATAATGAAACTGCCTGAAACAGACCAGATTGACCTGAAGGATTTAAGGAGGAAAGGCCCAGTAATAGTTAAAGGAATCAAGGAAAGCTTTTTGAAAGATGTGGCACTAAACCCAATTTGGAAGAGGGAGAATATTAATAATAGTAACTAACAAAAATGCCATTTATAGATTTATAAAGAGTTTTATAAATATTATCTCATTTTGGCCTCACAATAATTCTGGGAGGTACATGCTCATATTATCATCTCCATATAGGAAACTGAAATAAACAGAGGTTGGATAATTTACCTAGGATTACATAACTTAGAAGTGTTTGAGACATCATTTGAACTCAGATCTTCCTAATTCCAGATTTAACTCTGTATTCAAAGTGCCATCTAAGAGAAATAGATGGAGCCAATTTTCAGGGTAGGGGTGGGGGAAAAGAATCCCTTTTAGAAATGAGAGAGAGCCTACACAAGTAATTAAAGTAAATATATATATATACATATATATATATATATGTAGGTTATATATAGAGAGGAAGACAAAATGGGGTGATGATAATATTAGCGTGCATGTATATAACCTTTTTAAGGTTTAAAAATTACTTCACAATTTCCAAAATGCTTTAAGTGTATTACCTCACTGGATCCAGCACCTGAAGTGTGAACAATGGAAAGCCTAGTTTGATTGGAGCTTAAAGTTTGAGAAAGAGAAGACCAAGAAATAAGGCAGAAAAAGATATGATGAAGTCACCATTTACTTTTTCTGCTCTCCACAATTTCTGACATACTCTCTCCCAGATTGCCTTGTATTTTACAATTTTGTGGGGTTTTTGTATTTATTATGTTTATAGATATTCTACATGCACTTGCACATGTATTTGTATCTCTTACTAGCTTAGAATTCACTTGTTAATAGGAATAATATCATTTATTGTTTTTGTATCCCTAGCACAGTGTTTGGCACACAGTAGGTGCTTAATAAATGCTGCTTTTTGTTTTATCCTCCATTTTCAAAGAGGATGTAAGGATATCACAGAAGGTTTTGGCCTATGTAATGTCTTGACCTGTGTGTGAATTTGAATTTAAATGAGGCAGATTACACCATTATTAGTCTCATTCTCTTCCAGAGACTTTGAAGTTCAGGAGCAGGACAAAAGTCAAAATCGGATGATGGATTGGGATGTAATAGATGACTTTAGCATCTTCAATGATTGACCAAAGTTCTAAGCTCTTCATAGCATTTATTGATAACAAATGAATGAATAAACAAGTAATAAATGTTTATTGATTGATTGACTGATTACTGTAAGAAATGGACCAAATCTGATTTGCCGTCAATTTTCCAAAGGCCAAAAGGGATTTTCCTCCTTTCCTCTCTTTCCAACTGTACTTGCTATGGACAGGAAAAGAAAGAAATATTTGTGGTAAGTCTTGGACTCTAGACTATGGTTGTGATCCTACATAAGGTCATATAACTGAATGAGAGGGGGCTGCAAAATTATGGTTTATTATCGGTAAATTTTATATACCTATATATATTATATACCTATATATTTTATATACCTATAACTCAGGGTGACATATATATATAATATGTATATAATATATAAACAATAATATATAACATATAATATATCTATATATAATATAAAAATTTCTCAGGCAAAAAGAGGTCACAAGTGGAAAAAGTTTAAGAAGCCCTGCTATAGACCTATACAGACTATAGGGTAGTGGACAGTATTTTAGACTGGAAGTCAAGGAGACTGGGAATTTGAATCCCATCTTAGATGTTTACTAACTGGGTGAACTTGGGCAAGTCATTTACCTTATCTGAGTTTCAATTTCATATCTTTGGACTAAACAATCTTTAAGGTCCCTTCTACTCTTGCTATATGAAGTATCAGAAATGAGTGGAGGATGCTGGGATGGTAAAAGAGCATGAAGGGAGGAAAACATTTTGATGAACAAAAGATACCACACTAGAAGGAAGAAGGGTCTAAAAGCAAAGCAGGAGCACATGTGCCATCACCTCTCCTCACCGGTTCCCATGGGAAATTAATTTCATGTTGAGTTGCTCTATTTTAAAACCCTGAGTGAAGTGTCTGTGAGGTAAATAATTGGAATGGCTCCAGGACCATCCTAAGGCATTTAAAGCCGCCAAAGGCTGACCTGACCTAAATTGGGGGAGTGGGAAGGAGACTAGGGAATACCAGCCTCTCCTCCACTCCCTGCCAGCCTGGCTGACTGCCACATAAAGATACCAGCCTGAGCCTTGTGGTTTCTGCAGCAGCTGGCAGGCTGCCCCCCAGCCAGAGGGGATGCTTGCTATCAGCATGTTGTTCATTAGGAAGCATCTTCTGAATGCGATGATCCAAGTACTCTTTCAAAGGAGACTTAAAGAGAGCCAGAGCACTTGAATGGAATCCTGATGCCCATGTGAAATGGGTCTGCTGCTGGCATGAGGCATTCAAAGAGTTCAGGGAAGAAGGATGTAGAGGAATTCGGCCTGAGGGACTGGATTATTAATGAAAGCCACATTTTAGGAAGGACACTGATAATCCAGAGCACATTCTGAGAATGGAGGGAAGGTGGGAAACATGCTGTGGAAGTATCATTCAATATCAGGGTAGACTATTCTTGATTTGCAGGGAAGGGACCCAGCTTTCATTCTTATTAACTGAGTGATGTCGTGCAAGTTCTCTGGATCCTACATTTTTCATTTGTAGTGACCTTTAATGTTACTTCCAGCTTTACATATCTGGTATTATGAAGTGGAGATATTTTAGTCTAGAGAAGACTTCATGAGGTAAGTGGCACACCTGTTAAAACACTGGAATCAAATTCTGTCTCAGACACTTCCAGTCTTACATGACTCTGAGTAAGTCACTTTCTATCTGCCTGCCTCAGTTTGCTTAACTGTAAAAATGAGAATAATAATAACACCTACTTCACAGAGTTATTGTAAGAATCAAATAAGTAATTAGCACAATGCATGGCAAAAAGTATATGCTTCATAAATATTTGTTCACTTCTACCTTCAAGTATCTGAAGGGCTGAGGCAGCAAAGAAGTCTGAGACCTATTCTTTAGACCCAGGAACAGAAGTTGAAAAGAGGAAAATTTTGGCTCAGTATAAGGAAAAACTTCCTACCAAACAGGGCCAGCAAGGGACTGCGTTTGGTAGAGTAACAGACTTGAAGTCAAGAATACTTGAGTGCAAATCTGACCTCAGATACTTACTAGCTGGGTGATCCTGGTCAATTCACTTAACTCTGCCTCAGTTTCCTCATCTGTTAAATTAACTGGAAAAGGAAATGGCAAAACATTGTAGTATCTTTGCCAAGAAAACCCCAAATGGAGTCATAAAGAGTTGGGCATGACTGAAATAATTCAACAATATTGAATAGAGTCACCTGAAAGTGAAATGGGTTATCTTGTAATTATTAGATTCTCCATTCCTAGTGGTCCTCAAGCGGAGGCTGCATAGCCACTTGTTGGAGATATTGTAGGACCTCTGCTCAGGTACAGATTTCCTATATTCCTTTCTATTCCTTTCTTATGTTCATACACAGGACACTAGTTCCAGCAGGAGAATAAGTAGAATCTACTAATCAGAGGATGTCCATCAATGATCAGACTATATCTTAGATGAATTTTGTGTTCTCTGCCAGCATAGGAGTTAAATAAACAATCGATTAGGTTGAAAATAGCCTTCTTGACTTGCACATTTAACCTTTAGTGAATTTCTTGCTATCTTGTAGGGTGGGAGGAGAGGGAAAAAAATTTAGAACGTGAGGTTTTGCAAAAGTGAATGTTGAAAACTCTCTTTGCATGTATTTGGAAAAATAAAATACTATTTAAAATGAAAAAACAAAGAAAACAAAGAAACAAAAATAGAAAACAGTCTTCTTCAGTTTCTTCAATATTGCAAAATGTTGGTGATTCTTGGCTTTTTCTGGGTGGGGGCTTCCTCCTCCGTATAAATCTGCAATCCCTCCAAACATTAGTAGATGATCTTTTGGCTCTATGGCTAAAACAGAAACCATCACCTGGTGGCTAATGCTCAGCAGGCAGATGTACTCATTTGCTGCTGTTTTGGAACATGAGTTATTTTGTAATGGCACCTAGCCAACAAAGAGATAGCAGAGTGGTCCAATTGGACAGATGAGTCAATGTGAAGGGAAAAAACCTCAGATCTAGCTTATGAGATCCAGTTCTGTTATTGAGCTGGAGAATATTGCAAAGCATTTGTCCCTTTAGTAAAATGGGGTTTATAAGTATATCACCATAACCTAGAGAAAATAAAGCATCAATATTTTACGAATATTGGAAATTTAGTTTATATTGACCAACCTCATGATTTTAAAGATGAAGACACTGAGATCCTTACATGCAAAGTGATTTGCAGTGTGATTTACTGATTCATAGATTTAGTGATGGAAAGGGTCTAGCCCAAGTTCCTTATTTGACAAATGGGGAATCTGAAGCCAAAATTGTTTCAATGGCATAAGGAGTCAAAGAAAGAATTAGAATGCGAATCCAAGTATAGTGGAACGAATATTGGATTCAACATCACTAGATCTAGCTTTAGGTCTTAGCTCTCCTGCTTTTTACCTGAATAATAATGGTCAAATTATTTACAAGCCTCAGTTTTTTTCATCTACCAAATGGGGATAATTTTAATGGCTGTCATCCTTCATTTTTGAAGAGGACCAAAATAACAGCAGTATGTTAGAGTCAAAGTACAGTGTGTGCAACTATGGCTGATCAGAACAATATGATCTCAGAAGGCTCTACCATAGGTCAGACACAAAAAAGTTCACATGAGTATTTGGGGTGGAGCTATCTCTAAATTTGTGCATCTCATGTTTCTTTTGAGCTGCTGCAATTTTGATTTGCTCATGGAACATGGTGCCTTCTTTGATGAGGGCACATCACCCTGGGCGGTCCTGTGCCAGTGTCTCCCATATCTTAGAATCAATTCCAAAGTTCTTCAGAGAAACCATGAGAGTGTCCTTATATTGCTTCTTCTGCCTACCATGTGAGCCCCTGCCTTGCATGAGTTTGTTATAAAATAATATTTTAGGCAAACATATATTTGGCATTAATATATCTATACCAAAGGAATATTGTGAGAAAACTGAATTGTAAATTTTAAAGCGATGTAAGATATATGAGCTATTATTATTATTTTCATTGCCCATAGTCATACAAATAGGCAAGTGGTTAAGATAAGACTAGAAACTTCATCTCTTGAGCAATTGGCAATGAAGTGGTCTTCAGTAGCAGTGACCATAAAACATTTTGTAGATAGAGATGTTAATGCTTAATTCAATTAACTCTCACTATTGTTGGTAGACACAGTGAAAGGGCCAGCTCTGGGCAAAATTGTGTCACCTCTTGTTAGGAAGAAGAAAGAAGGATCTGAGCTATGAAAGCTTTCCCGTGAATGAGTTTGTTGGTAAATACATTGAATAACTTGCCTGAAGAGCACTGATGTTATAAAAGGACTCTTTAGTTGATGAACACGAAAGAATCTATAATTGTGAAATTTTAAGCAGTGTGACATTTTGGGTGGATTTTCTTGCCACAGCTTTTGGAGAATAGCATGCAAGCCAATACTTGTTCTATCTACAAGTCAGCCTGATATCACAGAACAATGGAAGTTTGGGTAATTGCCTACAAAGCCTCATGATGTAAGGTAAAGAGGAGAACAGAATAAAGAAGAGTCGTGAGGCATCCAAATCTCCTCCTCTTTTTCCTCTTTATCATCACCATCACTACCACCACCACCATCATCATTATTTATATCATCCTCCATTGTATTTTATTTTGCTTCCTCTAGGGTCTTTCTCCACAAACCATTTCCTCTTGTTCATGAACACGTAAACCTCACTTAATGCAACTAACAAGATGTTCTGTTTCCTGATACCTTTATCAGATGAAGCATTCAAAGCCATCCTGGAGCCAGCTAAAACAAGCTTGGGAGACAATTGTTAAACTTTCAGGGTGAACTTTTATGCCTCAGAAATCCATTTGTATCAAATGATACAAATCAGGGCTTGGTTTATTGTCTTGCAATTTCTAAACTTTAGAAAGCAATGAAGAAAATATTTATAATGCAAATTAAACACAAAAGTGTGCCTTGCTTACATTTCCTCCCCAGAATGATGATTGTTAAACATTTACCAGTACATGTCTGAAAACATCTCTTTGATTTTAGGATCAATCAATCAATCAAAGGCAGAAACTAAATTTGAACAAGTCTTTAATCAAGAGGAGTGAAATGCTTCAGGAACCTGAAGAGAATCTGGAACTTCTTGTTTTCTCTTGGAATTCCAAAGTCAAAAGACTAGCATCTCTTTTCTTCCAAGTTCTCACCTGCTCTTTCATCATGCAAATAGGAAGCATGGAGTTAATCAATCTCAACCAATGAGAAGAGTACAATAGAAATAGACTTTGAGCCTTGGATTACATCTATTGACCTGCTCACCTTCTCTACTTGTATTCTCCTTAAGCTTCATAGCTGCCATACTCTTCCACTTCTCCTAACTTCCTAACTACTCATTCTCTCACTCTTTCTTTGATTTCTCATTCTTATTTAAGAATCAGCACATTAGAGTGGAAAAAATGCCAGAACCCGAGTCAGGAGAATTCAAATAATGACTCCACCAGTTACTAGCTGTGTGACCATAAGTAAGTTTAGCCTCAACTTTGTCATCTGATAAATAGTCTCAACAATACTTACACTAATAGAATTTTTAGAAAAGCATCTTATAAGCTTCAAAGTACTATATAAATGTGAATTAATATTATTGTTATTTCTTCTGACAGTGATTTTAGAGTGGATTTTTCCAAGGCTCTGTCCTTGTTCTTTGGTTCTCCTCTCTCTACACTCTCTCCCTCAACAATCTCACTTAGTTGTCCAATTCCAGCAATTATTTCCACCCAGATGAGTTTCAAAACTAGATTTCCAATCTACAGCTTTCTTTCTGAGATCCTGCCCCTTGGCACCAACTGCCTATGGGACATTTTCTCTTAGATATCCCATCAGCAACTTAAAATTTAAAATCTCACTCTGAAATTATTATTATTTTTCTCCTTAAACCTGCTCTTCCTTTTGAGTTCACTACTTCCATCAATGGCACTGTCCTTGCTCTAGTCTTGTTCCCTTGTTTTTCAGTCATATCTAACTCTTTGTAGCCCCGCTTGGGGTTTTCTTGGCTGAGATATTGGAGTAGTTTGCCATTTTATTCTCCAACTCATTTGACAGATGAGGAAACTGAGGTAAACCAGGTTAAATAACTTGCTGAGAGTCAAGCAAGTAGTTAGTGACTGAGGTTAGATTTGAACTCATGAAGATGAATCTTCGAGACTCCAGGCTTGGAACTCTATGTATTATTGTGCCATCTAGCTGCTCATTTCCCTGGTTTGATATGTCCAAAACCCTGAGGTAGTTCCCTGGCTTTTTTTAATTACCACTTCTTGCTAATTCCACCTCCACAATTTTGGGATAGCCCCCCATTATCAATAATCTGCTCTGTCTCAATGATCTAAAATATCTTCCTGCCTCTGTTCTTTCTACCCTGTCCCACTGCCATCCCCAAAGCCTCCCATCTATCCTTCTTGCCATAGCCAGATAATCTTACTAACATTTAGACCTGCTCAAATTGCTCTACCAGCATTTTGTTTTGCATTTCCTCAATATACATGTTGAGCAACTAGAAATCAGAAAGAATTGTCTTTCTGAGTTCAGATCTGGCTCCACATACTTCCTAGCTGTATGATTCTGGGCAAATCATTTAACCTTATTTGCCATAATATCCTATAAAATGAGCTGGAGAAGGAAATGTAAAAACAGCCCAGTATCTCTGCCAAGAACTCCCCAAATGAGATCTCGAAGAATCAGACACGATTGAACAACAATATACTTATCATCTATTAGATCATACTATAAGCTTGTATTTTCCCTTCTTATCAGACTGTCAGTTCCATGAGAGATAACTCAATATGTTTAAACTTTGAACCTATACTTGAGTACAGAACATTGTACCCAAGTCAATGGTTAATCAATTTTTGTTGAATTTAAATTTGTTGAATCACTCACTATCTTCATCATTTCCAGACACATGCAGGATGGCAGCTTCACATGCAAGCTCTGAAGTGGAGCAGGGTCCACGCCATTCACCAAATGGTTAATTTCAAAAAAGGCAGCCATTTCCACCAGCTGCTTAACAGAGCTAGCCGCCCTTGGGAGATCATCAGCCAATCAAAGAGCAAAAGCAGAGAGGTTGGTTTTTTTTTTTTTTTTTTTTTTTTTTTTTTTTTTTTTTTTTTCAGTAACCAGATTCAACTGGGTATCTGTTGCTTAGTTGTTTGTGTAATTCCAGTTAAGCTCAGGGGAATATAGTTTGGAATAAAAGCTATTGTTACCTTTATACTGTTTATATTGTTATTCTTGTTAGACTGGTGGCTTATATTTGGGCTTAAGATGTTAATTTTATCAGTGAGTTCTCCATTAACCAATCTATTGATGAGAGGGATAGATGAAGGTGCTTACTACGGTTCCTTTCAGGTCCAATATTTTATGATTCTAAGATTGTGATTGTTTTTATTATAGTAATTAAGATGGGTAGGCAAGGCAACTGTTTGACTGCTTCAGATGGGAACCTCAAGAGACTGGATGAGGTCATCATATTTCCAAAATGTGGTCCTCAGATTTACAGTTTCAAAAACACAATTTTTATCAATTGGCTTGGGGATTTTGAATATCTGTGAGCCAAAAGCATGACAATCCAATTCATGAGAAACTAATTGATTAACCCAAATTCCAGTGTATGAATTTATAGTCAGTTAAAAAGGTGCCTCAGAGCTAGTTTATACAAGCACTCCTTACTGGTAGGCAGGTCCATTCAGAAGACCTTAGTTCAAATTCCATATCAGGCACTTAGAAGTTAGTTGGCTTTGAACTTATCACTTAACTTCTCTTTCCAGTTATTTTTTTAAATCTCTAAAATGGGAATAATAATGGCCTACCTCATTACATTGTTGTTGGGATCAAATGAAATTTTACATATACATACATATAATACTATATAAATGTTAGCTATTAGTTATATTCATATTTTTCAACACTTTCTCAATGAGAAGATATTTTGTTTCTAGGTCTTTGTTATACAATAGGTTATTTGGGAGAAGAAATTCTCATTAAAATTATTTCACTAACAGAGAGATCCATGAACTCAGAGACCATGCTGTAACTCTTTCTATCTCTCATCCCCCTAGCACAGGGCTCAGTACAGAATGGGCATTTACTAAATGTTTGTTTGATTTATGTGAATCTTATTATTTCATCCAGGGGAAAACTCTGGTGTCCCCAAATTCCAGGTATACATAACTGACTTGGCCCCCACAGGCACACAGTACTGACTGCAATTAGAATTACATATATAAATCTGGCATTAATTCAGTGCAAAACCAGTTGGCCAAATGTGCTATAATAACCCATTGTGAGGGTAAAACTACCCTAGTATATACAAGTGTTTAGAAAAACCAATTTGTGAAGGGCTCCACTCTTTTATATCCTTCACAGTACAAGAATAATAACAATAATGTAATAACTTATTTTGAAAGAATTGTACCCTCGATATTTGTCCATGCCCTCCATCTTAGAGACTTCCTCCATCCTAAAGAGAGCTTTTTCTTAGAGCAGTTAAATGATGCAATGGATATAGCACTGGCTCTGGAATGAGATCTGGCTTCAGACACTTAACACTTCCTAACTGTGTGAACCTGAGCAAATTACTTAACCCTGCTAGTCTCAATTTCATAGTATCTTTGCTGAGAAAACCCCAAAGGGGGTCACAAAGAGTCAGACATGACTGAATAACAAAAATACTTACAGTACAATGTACAAGGAGTAAATACTCACACTTTACTCCCATGAGGGCAGGAACTGCTTTTCACTCTTTTGCTATATTTCTCAGGATCTAAGATAGTGCCCTGTACATTACAGGTACTTATGAAATGCATGTTGGATCATTGGAAAGGCCAGTATGTTGGAGATTTTGGCAGAAATTGTATCTTTGAGAAAAGGAGATATGTAGGTGATGAAAGAGTAATGTAAAGTTTGAAGTGAGTGAAGGAAGTGAGGGTGAGGCAGCCAAGAACTGTGCTTTGAAACATCTGTGATGTGACTATTCTAATCACTGAAATGATCACAGACTTTACTTTGATATTTTTCAACATATTCCTTTGTCTTGGCTCCCTGACCAGAGGAACCACAATATTATTGTGTAGTTCTTTTTTTTTCATTTCAGAGAAATGTGCCACTCATTTAATGTAACAGACAGAAAGTGAGCAGGAAACTATTAAGCACCAAATTATTAAGTTTTTAATTCAGGTATTTACACCTCAAAAATCAACAAATGCTACAAGTTAGATTTGTTGTTTTGTTGATTGTCTAGACTTAAGACAGTGATAGAGAAAAATGTTAAATAATATAGTTATTGTTGTTGACTCTGTAACCCCAACTGAAGTTTTCTTGGCAAAGATACTGAAATGGTTTGCCATTTCCTTCTCCAACTCATTTTACAGATGAGGAAATTGAGGCAAACAGGATTAAGTGACTTACCCAGCATCACACAGCTAGTGTCTGTGGCCAGATTTTAACTCATGAAAGATGAGTCTTTCTGACTCCAGGCACACTCTATCCCCTGTGGTAGATTAGTCTTAAATGTGTGGAGTGTACATTCTCTTCTCCCTCCCTTCCAAACTCCCAGTAGATTGTTAAATATTTTTTAACACACCCTTGAGTAAAGGTCCAGCTACTTAAATGCCACAAGTCTTCTGATTAATTGAATCTATAAGTACTCTTCCTGAATTGTTATAGAATATAACACATATAAAATATTTTGTATTTGTAAATTCATCACTCAACCCCCCCCCATAGCCTTATTAAGTAAGATGGGATGACTAACTTGACAATGAATAAAGCAAAGTCAGGATTTAAAACTTCAGTTTCCTTAGAATTTAGATCAACAGAAACAAAGATACAAGAAGAGAGCTGAGAGCTAGACTGTAGGCTGCTGTTAATTACTAAATCTACACCAAAATAGATAAAGGGATAAAGATGAGAAGAATATGATTGCAAGCGATTATAGTAGTTGCAACTTGACTTGTTTAAATAAGCTATCAACTCTTTAAAAAAGGATAAAAGTAAAGACATTAACTCAATATTTTTTGTTGAAGTATGAATAAGGCAAAAGAGAGAGAGAAGGAAATACAGAAAGGATGCAAGAAAGGAAGGAGGCAAGGAAGGGAGGGAGGGAGGAAAAAGAAAGAAAGAATAATATAACAATTATGTTGAAAGAGCTCTGAAGTTGCCTCAACCAGGAAATGCTGATCTGGAGAATGAAGAGATATGGGCAGTTAGGTGATGAAATGGATAAAGCATCAAGTCTGGAGTTGGGAGAGACCTGAGTTCAAATCTAGCCTCAGGTACTTATTAGCTAGGTAACCCTAAGCAAGTCACTTAACCCTCAGTTTCTTCATTTGTAGAATGAAATAGAGAAGGTAATGGCCAACCACTCCAGTATCTTTACCAAGAAAATGCAACTTGGGATCATGAAGAATTGAATGCAGCATGATACATTTTCTCACAGGAAAAAGGATAAATCAGTTCTTTTACCCAGGGGAAAAAAAAAAACCAGGAGTTATCTCAGCTCTTTTCCATGATTTTAGACCATAGCCACAGGATCATAGATTTAGACATGAAAAGATGTGATGTGAGATTTGAACTAAAGTATTCCTGGCTCCAGCTACAAGGTTTTCTTCTTTACGCCTTCCTTACTTCCTTACACTTGTCTTTTTTGAAACAACTACTTAGCCAATCAGAGAAGCTCCTAAACTTTAAATCTGGTTTGTTTGTTTTACAGAGTCTCCCACTCCTGCTTCTTGGACTTAGTATACTTTTTGAATTTGGATGAAAAAAATGTCTTTAAATTTCCATCTTGCTAATCATGGCCCATGCAAATCACCTTAGAAGATTTACTTGGTGTGGCTAGGTGACTTTTATCCCCATTTCCTGCTAGCAAAGAAATAGTTGCCTCCCAAAAGAGGGTTTCCAAATTGTTGATTCAAATTCTTGAAATTGTTGTCCAAATTCTATGAAGAATTTGTGGAGGGACACAAGCAATAATCACACAGAATGAGAAAATGTAACATAATTAACTTGGAGTTAGGAAATGAAAGTTAGGAACTCAAAACAGATATTGTTGTGTGACCAGTCAAGTCACTTAAATTCAATCCCCTCATCTGTAAAAAGGAGGAATTTGGGGTAATTGGCCTCTAAGACCCAAGGTCTATGCTTTAAGTCCTATGATAGGAGCCTATGTATAAATAACATCTTCTGTTATGTATAATGTATGTTATACATAATAATCATGCAACTTACAGAATAAGATTCTGGAGGGATGGAGAGAAATGGACAGGATCCTGTGTGACTGTGGGAGAAATATTTTTGGTTTGCAAGCTTTGGGGAGGAGGGATGTAGTTCAGGTAGAGATTAGAACCTCCAGTGTGAGCCCTTTTAAGTGCTGTTTATCCAGCTTTGATGTCCCAAGAAGTTATAGCATGACCCTGGTAAACTCAGGTTAACTAGGTCAAACCTATTGGTG
The DNA here is from genome assembly GCA_023553655.1 of Myrmecobius fasciatus. Classification (NCBI taxonomy): domain Eukaryota; kingdom Metazoa; phylum Chordata; class Mammalia; order Dasyuromorphia; family Myrmecobiidae; genus Myrmecobius; species Myrmecobius fasciatus. The sequence continues at coordinate 66,375 of JAJPUD010006052.1, read as the reverse complement.
GATTAGGGGAATGTCTACCCCAAGCATATGAAGATTTGGCCAGGTGCAAATGGGTGGATAAGGACATTTTGCTCCAAGGATGTAAAGGTACTGAAGATAGATGCAGTGGGGTACTTAAAGTTTTGTTAGACTTTGAAGATGCCTTTGTCATCTGCTGCATATCAGGCCTTTGCTAATTACCTTGACTTTTGTCTCACCACTGGACTTCAATAACTTTGGAGGGGAGAGTGAGGTTGAGAACTTTGGGCAAATTCTCCAATTGATAAATGGTCAAAAGATATGAACAGACAATTTTCAGATGAAGAAATTGAAACTATTTCTGGTCACATGAAAAGGTGCTCCAAGTCACTATTGATCAGAGAAATGCAAATTAAGACAACTCAGAGATACCACTACACACCTGTCAGATTGGCTAAAATGACAGGAAATGATAATGATAACTGTTGGGGGGGATGTGGGAAAACTGGGACACTGATACATTGTTGGTGGAACTGTGAACGGATCCAACCATTCTGGAGAGCAATTTGGAGCTATGCTCAAAAAGTTATCAAACTGTGCATACCCTTTGACCCAGCAGTGTTTCTACTGGGCCTATATCCCAAAGAGATCTTAGAGGAGGGAAAGGGCCCCACATGTGCAAGAATGTTTGTGGCAGCCCTTTTTGTAGTGGCAAGAAACTGGAAATTGAAAGGATGCCCATCAATTGGAGAATGGCTGGATAAATTATGGTATATGAATGTTATGGAATATTATTGCTCTGTAAGAAACGACCAACAGGAGGATTTCAGAGAGGCCTGGAGAGACTTGCATGAACTGATGCTGAGTGAAATCAGCAGAACCAGGAGAACATTATACACAGCAACAAGACTATACGATGATCAATTCTGATGGACATGGTTCTTTTCAACAATGATGTGATTCAAACCAGTTCCTATTGTTCAGTGATGAAGATAGTCATATACATCCAGAGAGAGGCCTGTGGGAACTGAGTGTGAACCACAACACAGCATTTTAACGCTTTCTATGAATATTTCCATGCATTTTGTTTTCCTTCTTAGGTTATTTTTTTCTTCTTCTCTTTCTAGATCTGATGTTTCTTGTGCAGTAAGATAACTGTATAGATATGTATACATGTATTGGATTTGTCATATAATTTATCCTATTTAGCATGTATTAGATTACCTGTCATCTAGGGGTGGGGGGTGGGGGGAAGGGGGGGAAAAGCTTGGGAAAAAAAGTTTTTTTGCAAAGGTCAATGTAGAAAAATCACTCATATGTTTTGTAAATAAAAAGCTTTATTAAAAAAAATGAGAGAGAACTTTGGGCAAGTCTACCTTACTTAAATCATATTCATGCTCAAGTCAAGATACCACCCTGTGACAATGTTAGTCCTCTCTGAAAAAAAGGATGAACAAGAAGTATCTGAAGCAGGATTAGAACTCAGGTCCAGTGCTCAATACACTGAACCATCCAGCTCTCTAAGATCACAACAAAATTCAAACCTAAATATTATCAATTATTTTTTCCCTGAGGCAATCGGGGTTAAGTGACTTGCCCAGGGTCACACAACTAGGAAATGTTAAGTGCCTGAGACCAGATTTGAACTCAGGTCCTCCTGACTTCAGGGCTGGTGTTCTAATCACTGGGCCACCTAGCTGCCCCTTATTAATTGTCTAGTCTTTGAATTTCCATCATGCCAGCCTGCCTCTGCTAGTAATATTGTTTTTCCTAGGTAATAGTGGAAGCACCCCTTCCAGACCACCAATAATGACACTGATGGTCAGTAGCCTATATTAGGGCATTTCATTATATTCAATTTTGCTCTTTATTTTGTAGAGTAATGAGATAATATATGTCAAATTCTCTGTAACCATGAAGCAAACTATACAAATGTGTTATTATCATCATTGTCCTCTCAATTTTTTTTCTTCATGAATGCATGCATGTCTTGTCTTCCCAGCACAATTATAATTGTAAGCATTCTGAGAGCAAGGAATATGTCATATTTTTATTGTACCTTCCCCTAAGGCCTATAACAAATATTAAAATGATAAGAATAGATCCAAAAATCTTTATTTTCAATAAAAGTTTACAGCTGCACATTGGGTGATAATTATGCACCATCATAAAAATACTATCAAAAGGTACAGATTATACCCACAGAGGAATTCTGAGAACCGGAGAACAGTTCAGAGGAAAAGAAAAAAGAAAAAAAAAGAATGAAAAGGTTTGGGAATAACATCTTTAAGGGTACTTTGAGGGATGCTGGCAATTAAGGGATTTCTGGTTCCAGCAGGTTTTCTAGAACAAGTCACTTCCCATCCCCTGAACAGGGGTCTCTCATGCTTAAAAAAGAGAAGATTGAACTAGATAATCTCTGAGACCTATTCCAACTCAAAAATAATATGAGATTATTCCTGCTAGAGAAAAGATAGTTGAGAAACAGATTATTAAAGATATATAGTTAATAAAGACAAAGGTAAACAGTTGCTCCTCTCACCTCGGTCTCCCTCCACTTTCAAAGAGGATCCAGGGAAATGAATGAAAACCCAAGGAATTTGGATTAGAATGGAGAAGAAATTTCTAGCCAGTGAGATCTATTAAGTGACTGGATGGGTTATTATAGGATGGTGCCTCTTCCAGAACCCAGATCTTTATAATGTTGAGAGGAAAAGAAAAAAGAAAACGGAGGAAAAGGTTTGAGAATAACAGCTTTAAGGGTACTTTGAGGGAAGCTAGCAATTAGAGGATTTCTGGTTCCAGAATCGTTTTCTAGGACATGTCACTTCCCATCCCCTGAACATGGGTCTCTCAAGCTTAAAAGAGAGAGGATTGAACTAGATAATCCCTGAGATCACTTCCAACTCAAAAATGATATAATGAGATTATTCCTGCTAGAGAAGAGATAATTAAGAGGCAGATTATTAAAGATATATAGTTAATGAAGACAAGGGAATGAAACAGTTGCCCCTCTCACCTCCTTCTCCCTCCATTTCCAAAGAGGACTCAAGGAAATGAGTGAAAACTGAAGGAATCTAGATTAGAAAAGAGAATATATTTCCAGCCAGTGTGGTCTGTTAAGTGCCTAGATGGCTTATTCTAGTGTGTTGCCTATTCTAGAGCCCAGATCCTTATAATGTAAATAAGATAAATTTTCATTTTGGGGAGATGACTAAAGGCTGAACCTGAGGATTTGGAGCAGAAAAGGATCATCTAGCCTTCACTGATTTTACTGAGGAGGGCAACGGAAGCCAAGCCACCGAGGTGAGACGATTGGCCCTAAATAGCATCATTAGTATGCAGGAGAACCGCCGTTTAACCTCCGACTTCTCTCTCCCAGTCCATTGTGCCTTAAAGTTGGGTTTGGAAGGGAGCTAGAGGATACACGGCTCTCAGGCTCAGAGAGATGCAATGATTTAATTAGGGGGACCCGCACGCGCTAAGCGGCGGAGACTAGATTCAAACCCATGTCTTTGGGGTGCTTTTCTCTCCAAGAGCCGGGCTGCTCCGCACAGGGAGGGCAGGAGATGAGAGGACGAGCCTGAATATTAAGCATCCTGGTAGCTCTGCCTGCTCTCCTTCCATTTCCGCATCTGTTTTTCTTTATTTGTCCACAGAGTGTGTGATTACCATTCATTCTCTCCTTGTGCATTCTCTGGGGGCTTATTCCTTATCCACGATTATATACTCATCAGCTCTAACACGACTGTCGTTTCCCGGCTGCACCGGCCTTTAAGATGCTTCGGCTGAGGAGGTGAGATCGCTACCGGGTTTTAATGTCTCCTCCGGACTGGAGTCTCCATAAGCTTCTCCTGGCAACAGTGAAGCTGGAAATCACGACTGCTATTTATTAGTTCCTCCGCTTCGCAAGTGCTGGGTAATGGGGGGCAAATTAAGGAGAAGAAGCCGATAAACAGACTGTTTTTTAACAAGTGACTTGATTCGCGCAAAAGCAAACCAGAGGCAGGAGGCCGTGCAGCCCAGCAATTAGACCACTCGCCAGTTTCAGCTGCTAGCTTGGGTCTGGTTGTGTTTTGAAAGGGCAGGACAACTCAGTTGCCTGAATGTCCAGAGGGAGAATATTCCATTGGGACGCATGATTACTCTGCTGTCATGGAGGAGGCGGGCCGAGACAGCCCACGGAGGAAGGTGATTCGCCGAAGGCTCTTTAGAAGAACCAATAGAGGGCCGGATCAGGACTGACCCTGCCGGCTGCTGCTGGATTGTTTAATAAATGCTCAGGGCTAAATTCTATCTGTGCAAACTCCCTCGCCAGTCTGCCAGCTTCCGACAGGGCTGGAGTTTCTGGTGGTGGGAGAGGCAGGGTAATGAGAATATAAAAGGGATTCTCTCTTGCTCCCCTCCTAGCCTATTGAGTTGCTCAATCCCCTTGGGCGATTACCCTGAGCCCTTAGGAGTCTGGCTACATAAGATGAGGATAACATTGGCGGTTTGTTTTAGGGGGAGGTCTTCGGAGCACTGACGTTCTAAGAAATGCTAGGAGGCTTCTTGAGCTTCTTAATATCACCGCTGCTGCTGCTACCACAAATAATCATAAAAATGAAGCTTCAATAAAAGGTGAAGCCCTTAAGTATATTAAATCACTTAGGTCTATTCTCCAGCCTGGACTCTCCCCTTGGACAGAAAAAGTATCATGGAAAGAACATTGAATTTGGAGTTAAAGGGCTCCAATTTAAGGTTTTTTTTTAATTAAAGCTTTTTTTATTTTCAAAACACATGCATAATTTTGTTTTCTTTGTCAGTTTTTTTCTTCCTTCTCGATCTGATTTTTCTTGTGCAGCAAGATATCTGTATAAATATGTAGACATATATTGGATTTAACATATATTTTAAAATATTTAACATGTATTGGAGTATCTGCCATCTAGGGGAGGGGGTGAGGGGAAAGAGGGGAAATTTTGGAATAGAATGGTTTTGCAAGGGTCAATGTTGAAAAACTACCCATGCATGTTTTGTAAATAAAAAGTTTTTAATAAAAAAAATAGACATACATAGTTTTCAGCATTCACCCTTGCAAAACCTTGCGTTCCAAATTTTTTCCCTCCTTTCCCCCCACCCACTCCTCCAGAGGCAAGTAATCTATGTTGAACATGTGCAATTCTTCTCTCCATATTTCCACAGTTATCATGCTACACAAGAAAAATCAGATCAAGAAGGGAAAAAATTGAGGAAGAAAACAAAATGCAAGCAAACAACAACCGCAACAAAAAGGTGAAAAAACTATGCTGTGATGCACATTCTGTCCTGAAAATCTCTGGGTGCAGATGGCTTTCTTCATCAAAAAACCAATGGAACTGGCCTGTCTGATTGCTATTTCTACCGATCATAGGCAAGTCACTTTCCTTACCTAGTCTAAAAGATGGTGGATGACCTCCAAGTCCCCCACTCTCTAATTTTGAATCAAGGGTTCTTAGCCTCTTTCTTTGTTGTTTCACAGATGCCTTTGGCAATCTGGTAGAGATTAAACTTTTTTTCAAAATCATGTTTTTAAATAATTAAAGGAAATGGTAAATTTCACTTAAAAGTCAATAAGGATAAAGATGTATTCTTCCCTCTCCCCCCCCCCATCCCCATTCACAGATCCCCTGAAATCTATCCACAAACTTCCAAAGAGTCTATGGAACACGGGTTAAGAATCCCTTCTCTAAATGATAGAATCTGCCCATTTTCCTGATATTTTTAGAAATTCTGGAATGGCAGTGAGCTGCTAGGCAGCTAGGTAGTGTAGTGAATAGATCTGGGGAGTGGAGGGCTGGAGTCAGAAAGATCATCCATTCTCTATGCTCTCTTATTTTTTTTTTGGATCCATTGTCTGAATATGTTCTAGGAAGCTAGTCCAGTCAACAGCTTCTCTCCTCATCTCCTTCTCTTTCTCCCTACTACTCTCTCCTCTGCCTCAAACATCCCTTATACCAATTCTTTCCCTTTCTCTCTCTTTCCTCTATCTCTTGACTTTCTTTTCTCCTCTCACCCCTTGTACTACCCCTTTCTCCTGCTTTGCTGTTCCTCTCCCTTCACCACGACCGTCCTTATACCATTCTTTATTCCTCCCCTAGATTTCTCTTTTTTCTCCCATCATTTCACGCTTCAAAATATAGTACTAGGACAGTCCAGTACCACAACAGACTCCTAGAATCTCAACAAATATTTAAATAAGTTCAATCAAATATCTAAATAAGATTCCCTTTTACCACATCCCTGACAAGTAGTCATAAAGGCTGTGTTCCAGGATCCTCAAAGAAGGTGTAACCAGTGATTTCTAGAAGTTATCTGTTCTACTTTTGGAAAGGTGTAATAGGAAGTTTTTCTTTGCAATGAGCACCACACCCTGGCACCTAGCACAGTGCTTCGTATAGAGTAGATGTTTACAAATGCTCACTGATGAATTGATCATGTCCCTCCCATCTTTTCTCCAGGCTAAACATTCTTAGTTCCTTAAATGAATCCTCATATTTCATTTTCTGAAGATCTTTCACCATTCTCATCAACCTTCCTCTCAATGTTGTCCAGCTACTCAGTTTACTTCCTAAAATGTAGTACATAGAACAGAATTCAGTATTTCAAATGCACTCCGACAGAGTACAGAGCCTTTATTAATTCAGCCTAATATACTTTAGCTTTTTTTTCTTGCCATTTATACCAAACGACTGCCTTCCATTAAGCTGATAGTCCAATAATAAAACTTCTAATTTTTTTTTCTGAGGCAACTGGGGTTAAGTGTTTTACCCAGGGTCACATACCTAGGAAGTGTGAAGTGTCTGAAGCCAGATTTGAAGTCAGGTCCTTCTGATTTGAGGGTTGGTGCTCTATCCACCGCATCAACAAGCCCCAGATCTTTTTAAGACAAGCTAGTATCTAGCCAGCTACTCCCCACCCCCCACCATCTTATATATGTGAAGTTATTTTTGGAACCCAAATGTAAGATGTTACATTCATCCCTATCCCTTTATATTTATCCCTACATTTCATTTAACTACATTTGGCCCAATATTCCAATCAGTTGAGATATATTTGTATCCTAATTCTGCCTCTAATATATTAGCTATCTCTCCCAACTTTGTGTTATCTGCAAATTTGATCAGCATATTATATATGTTTTATCTATCATTGATAAAAATGACAGATCCTAAGATATTTTATTCAGGCTTCTTATTGCTTTCACAATGAACCACTTTTGAATTAGTATAATTATACTATTATCTAGTCCACATCTCTTCAAATTGTTTATAAAAATATCATGAAAAGTGCCATTAAATGCTTTCTTAAGATCTAGATAAATTTATAATTAGGCATGGGTTTAGGTAAATAATATTCCCCTGATTTGTGTGTATAGTGACCCCATTAAGAAAGGAAGTGAAGTTAATGTTCTTCACAAAGCCAAGCTAAGTCTCAATCCAGTTCTTTTTCGGCTGTTCACTAACCATCACTTCTTTAGGGCAGTTATGTGACCCAGTGGATAGAGCACTGGACTTCAAATCAGGAAAACATCTTCTTGAGTTCAAATCTGTCCTCAGATCCTTCCTAATTATGTGGTACTGTGCATGACACTTAATCCTGTTTGCCTCATTTCCTCATGTGTAAAACAGGCTGGCAATGGTAAACTACTCCAGAATCTTTGCAAGGAAAATCCCACATGGGGGTCACAAAGAGTCAGACACGATTCAACAACAGTAATCTCTTTATTAATATATTTTCGAATTTTACCAGGAATCAAATTTAAACTCACTGATCTATAGTTTACAAAACTACATTCTCTTATCTCTTTTAAAAATCAGGATAGCATTTGTCCTTCTCCAATCATTGGAAAGTTGATTTAAAGCTGGAAAGGACTTTATAGATCATTGAGAATAGTCTTTCTCATTGACAGACAAGAAAACTGAGACCCAGAAAGGTAAAATTTGCCCATAATGGCATAGCTAGTAAGTGTCTAGAGTAGGATTTGAACTCAGGTCTGCATGATGATTCTGAGTCTAGAGCTCTATCCACTACACCACACTGCATTGTAATCTTGTTATCCTCCCATGGTCTTGCAAAGGCCACTGACCAAGGGCCCAGCCCTTTTGTCCATTCTTTCAGTACCTTAGGATGTAAAGAACTGGGCCAAATTGTCCAACTTCCTCAGGGCATTTAGGTACTTTCTTACTCTCTCCTTATTTTAGCTATTAGTCAGTTTTATTCTGCCCTTTGCAATGCAAGGAGCCCCCTGGCTGCTGAGGCAACAAGACTGTGTGCTATGCATTAAGCTGTATATTAATGGGAGAGGAGGGACTAAGCCTCTTTCCTCATTGAACCTAGTCTGAAGTGATCTTTTCTCCCTCAGAACTTCTGTAACAATTATTGCTTGTACCGTACATTTGACAATTAATTATCTTTTGACTTGTGACACTTCTTCCAGTGTCCCCTAAATGGTTATTTAAATCTTTCCTTGTTATTTGACTTTTCAAGTGGTTGTGTTTTTTGTAGCCCTGTATTTACACCATGGATGTACACTTCCCATTTCTCTGGTTTCCATGGGGACCTTCACACTCTGGGAGGGCAGGAACTGAGGGCTGACAGGTTCCCAGAGCTGAAAAGTGAATTGTCTTACTGAACTCAGGCTCTTTAAAATGGCAGACTGGATTGTTTGATAGGGGAGGCCATCTGAAATACATGGCACACCCAGAGACAGTTGGACCCTCCCAATGGGGGTTACTTTCCCCTTTCCTGGCATCCCAGAGCAAAGTCAGGGAGCATCACAACCTAAGATATTGGAGAAAGACCTGATAGAGTCCAGCCAGAGGAGAGGTTGCAATGGCTTTGTTGGTTCGCTGAATAAGATAACAGGGAGAAGACTGAGGGAGTTCCTAATTGGGAATCCTCTGAGAAATTGCCCATAAGCCAGAAAAGATAGCACAAGACCATCTAGTTCTGCTACTCTGTGATTGTGAGATTGGGGAAAAGGCTAGTTGGGACAGACAAGAGCTCTCCTGTGCCAATGGCTCCCTTGGGGAAAGTGTGTACAGTATATGAACTCAGCCATTAAGGAGGTAACAGCTGCTGCTGAACCTGGCGGCACTAGACCCTTTTACCTGAGCAAGTGAGCAGACTCGTGGGAAGTCTCGATACTATATTCATTATTTTTCTATTGCTTATAGTAAATGTATTTTAAACCATGATTTGTGTCACTAAAAGTGGGACAGGAAATAAGAATCTAATGGGAAATGAAGCATAAGCTAATTCTAAGCTATATTGAGGTGGGGAAAGGATAATTTCTGGAGGAAATTCCAGGTGAGAGCACAATGAGCTAAATTTGGAATAAATTCATGAAATAGTCTCTGAAAATGATTCTTTTACATTTGAAAAACACTAGATTGAACCAAAAGGAGCCTGAACCAAGTTGGGGAGAGGAGGGTGGGGAATTACTGTAGTTAAGACAAACTTCTTGCCACCACAATGTTGGTTCTTTACCTGTGGGGGCCCTTCTATTAGACAGCTGGAAAGTACCCTGTGATTTTAATGCCTTCTTTGAGATATGGGGATTAAAACTTTCAGTACATTGTTTTTACCCAGTAAGACTATAAGCTCCCTGAATTCTAGCATGAAATCTTACATATTTTTGCATCCTTCATAAACAATCCCCCAAAAGTCCTTTAATCAACAAGGCATTCAATAGATATGTTCTGATTTGATTAGATAGCATTTACTAACCTTCTTGACAATGGTTCCTCTTTTGGCTCTTCTAGTCACCTCACAACTCACTAATGCTCACCAAGAATTCTCCCTTGCATTTGCTATTGTGATCTATCCTTCTTTCCCCCTGCTGCCCTACCAGTCATTCACAGGACAATTTTTCTGAATTACTCCAAGGAGCAATCTAGTTCTACAAAATAAACTAAAAAACCTACATAGCATTAGAATCTGATCTCTTATGATTTAACTTTGAAAATGTGACTTCTCATTTAGAGGATCACATAGCTGGAGATGAGAGACCTTTGAGGCCATATAGTTGAACTCCTTAATTTTACAAATGAGGAAACTGAGGCCCCACAAGACTCAATGACTTGGAGAGAGTATAAAGTATGGGAAAGAATATTAGATTTACAATAAGAGAATCTAAATTGAGATACTAAATCTGCTCCTTATTACCCAGGTGACTTTGGGGAAATCAATTCACCTCTCTGAGTCTAAATGACCCTGAAGTCCCTCCAAGCTTGAAATTAATTCTATGATCCAGGGGTAAATCTGATTTGGGTGATTTCCTGGGTAACTTTTGCTCCTAAATTGAAGAGCTCATTGGGAAGGATACAAATGTGGATCTAAAATACCTTGAGGCTCATTTAACACATATACTATCCCTTCTTGCTCTAGTAAGGCATTCTAGGTCAGTACCTTCACTCTTTTAAGTGCTTTTAATTAGTTCTTTAAAGCTATTATTAAAGATCATTTTATTATATTAAATAAGAATTGATTGAATGCCTATTCAAGGCAAAAAAAGTCCCTGACCTCAAGGAGTTTATATTTTACTCAACCTGTTTTAAAATGTTTAAAACAACAAGCAATGATTAAATCTCTACTTTGTGCCCTAATGTGAAAAGAACTTTTGATTATTTAGCAATTTTGCCTCACTGTTGCTGAGTGCCTCACCACTGTTGCTATATTTTACTGTTTGACTCTTTGTCTAGCCACAAATATATAAATCAAGGTTGGGCCACATTAAGGTGGGTCCTCTTCCACCTAGGGGTAGGGCCCCAGCACACATGTCCTTGCTTGCAAGCTGTTTCCCTAACTTTCAAATTAAACTTCTGGAATTGCACATGTTTCACCTATATTGGATCTATTGCTCTCTAGGGGAAGGGGGAGAGGAAAAAGGGAGGGAGAAAAATTTGAAACAAAAGGTTGTAAAAAGGCAAATATCGAAAACTATCTTTGCATATATTTGGAAAAATTAAAAGCTATTCTAAAAAAATTAAACTTGTTTTATTCCTGACTCTCTTGTCTCTGGCCTGCTCTATTCAGTTGTCATTCACAAGTTGGAAGCCAGTTCAGTCCAGTTGACACCATAGAGATGGAGAGGAGATCCCAGGCTTTTTCAAGTAAGAGAGAAGGGAGCGTATGGGAAGCACTGCCTCTGGTTCTGGGTACTTTTGTTAAAAAAAAAAAAAAAAAAAAAAAAAAAAAAGCAGCTAGAGATTATTCTGATGTCACGATGGGCTTCCTCAAGCTACCTGGTTAACTTTACTTCTCTTATCTCCTCCCATTGAGTCATTTCCAAGTCTTGGCTGACTTCATGACCCCATTTGGGATTTTCTTGGCAAAGACACTGCAGTGGTTTGCCATTTCCTTCTCCAGCTCTTTTGCAGATAAGAAAACTAAGGCAAACAAGGTTAAGTGATTTGCCCATGGTCATACAGCTAGTAAGTGTCTGAGGTTGGATTATGAACTCAGGAATGAGTCTTTCTAACTCTAATCCCAGCACTCTATGTACTAAGGCACCTAGTGGCTCTTTAACCAATTCCTACTTCCAGGTGAAGCATGCTTCTCTGCTACTCTTACTCAGTATCCCTTTGAATTAGATGGCTCTATAGGCATCCCAGAAAGAAAGGATGACCACAAATAGGGAGGGAGTTGGGGTGGGATGGGGCAAATCTTGGAATTCTGAAGAGGTAATATATTAATGCTTGAAGGGAACTTGGAGTGGTCATAGATGCCCAGACGTGTGCTGAAGCCAGCTCATACAGACTCAGTAAGAGCTGATTATTGGGGTAGCTAAGTGGCTCAGTGGATAGAGCACCAGCCCTGAAGTCAGGAAGATCTGAGTTCAAATCTGGTCTCAGACACTTAACATTCCCTAGCTGTGTGACCCTGGGTAAGTCACTTAACCCCCAATTGCCTCAGCAAAAAAGCAAAAAAAAAAAAAAAAAAAAAAAAAAGGAGCTGATTGTTAAATATTCTGTGTGAACACTGAATGGCAAACACTAAAATTCAGGGCTTGATTTATTGTCTTGTTAATTGGCTAGACTTAGAATGATGTATAAAATGTCAAGAATGAAAATTAAACTTATTTTTATAAAGGAAACCAAATTTTTAAATGCATTATTTCCTTTTTTTGAACATTCTTTTTTTTTTTAATTTTGAGTCCCAAATTATCTCCCTCTTTCCAGCCTCTCTCTCATCCATTGAGAAGGCAAGCAATATGTTATCAATTATGTATGTGAAATCATGCAAAACATATTTCTATATTATTCACATCACAAAGAAGCAAGAAAAATAAACTAAAAAATATTTTAGTCTGCATTGAGAGTTCATCAATTCTCTCTCTGGAGATGAAGAGCATTTTTCATCATGAGTTCTTCAGAATCGTCTTGGACCATTGTATTAATCAGAGAAGCTAAGTCTTTCACAGTTGTTGCTATTGCTGTTTTTCCTGATCTCCTAGAGCTGCTTACTTTACTCTATTCAAATTCATATAAGTCTTCCCAGGTTTCTCTGATACCATTCCCCCTGTTTTTGCAAATTAAACCTAAAAGTCTATCATGTATACATGTTCCCCCACCCCCAAAAACCTGTTATTAAGTATTTACTAGCATACCCATGTCCACAACTCATTTTGGGAGTGATAAAACAGAAACCTAGAGAGTTTCATTTAAACTGTTTGTAGAGGAAATTAGTCTGACTGTATCATCTTTAATCAATAAACTAAAGTGGCTCCCTATTACCTCCAGGATCAAATACAAAGACCTCTGTTTGACATTCAAAATCCCTCAAAACCTGGCCCCTTCCTACCTTTCTTACATCTTACTCAGAGCAGTTAGGTGGTAAAGTAAATAGAATTCTGGGTTTTAGCTCAGGAAAACCTGAATTAAAATCCAGTCTTAGACACTTCCTTGCTGTGTGACCCTGGGCAAGTCATTAACCCAGTTTGCCTCAGTTTCCTCATCTGTAAAATGAAGTGGAAAAGGAAATGGCAAACTGCTCCAATGTCTTTGCCAAGAAAACCCTAATGAAGTCACAAAGGGCTAGACACAACTGAACAACACACCTTATTCTCTGCCATATACCATATAATCCAGAAACACTGATCTCCTTGCTAATTCTCCTTCGACCCTCCATTTCCCCACTCCCAGCATTTTTACTAATTGTTTACCATGTTCTCCTTTTCTTCCCCTCCTAGCTTCCTTGCCTTTCTTCATCTCTCTGGAGAAGTCTTATCTTTTGCAAGAAGCCCTTCCCAGTCCTTTTTCATTTTAAACTTTCCCTAGGTTGATTACCTCCAATTTTTCCTGTCTATATTGGGTTTGTATGCAGTTATCTGTATCTTGTCTCCTCTCTTAGACTCTTTGAAAACAGAGACTGCCTTTTGTTTTTTGGCAGTTTTTTTTGGAAATAGGGAGAGGGGGGTCTTTCTATGTATCTTCATTGCTAAATGAATGCTAGTGGATTGAATCATTGACAGAAGTGCTGGTCTACAGCCTAGACCTCCTGATTATCAGTCCCATGGTCTTCAAACACACCTTAATATTCTGCCTATAGTAAAAAAAAAATTTTTTTAGGACATGCATTGGATAGCTTTGTTTCTTGTATCCCTGGGACTTACCAAGGTGCCTTGTACATCATTAAGGACTTGTGACTTCATAGATTGGCTAATGAATCAATCAACAAGTAATCAACATTTTAGGCAGTGATGATACAAAAACAAAAAAAGAGACAGTCCCTACTCTTGAGAAGCTCACATTCTATCTAGAGAGATTATACATAGACAAATATGTATATTCATAATTAATACAATATGAAGTAATTAGTAATTGTCTGAATCTGGATTTGAACTCAAATCTTCTTGATTCTGGATCCAGTATTCTATCTACTGTACTGCCTAACTGACTCTGGATTCATTACGGTCACTTCCCACAACCCAGCTCCAGAAGTGAAACATAGGTAAATCTGTCCAGAGAATATGAAGAATTCTTCAACAGACATATACCAACATCTACCTACTATGTGTCAGGCACTATGCTAAGCAACAGAAGTACAAAGAAAGACCAAAAATCAAAAAGCCAGTCCCTGGTCTCAAAGAATTCACAATCTAATGAAGAAAGCACCTGAATGTAAAGTTACATGGAAACACACCTTCTAGCACCAAGGCCAGATGAAGAAAGGTGGGAAATTAGGGACTATCAGAAGAGCTTAAGAGAAGGTGGTCAGGCCATAGATGGCTCTTTCTAGAGCCCCATTATATGATTCTCAAGACTTGAGTTCTGTAGTCATCCAGCACTGGAAGCTGCCAACCAAAAACCAGAGTTCTTATGGCTGCCATCATGATCAGTGTTACTATTCAGCCCCATACCAAACCCCCGATAACTGGCATTGGTGGCAATTATAATGGATGGGTGATTGATGGGTTTGATGAACTATCCTGCAATCAACCCTTAGTAGGGCTGGAAATGCTAAAGTGACCATCTGAGCAAATATGGCTGCATAAAATAAATATAGCAATCACTGTGAATAGTGTCGCCTTTGAAAACAAAGAACAAGAAATACAGCCTGGTCTCAAGAAGCCAAATTTTCCATGGGTCAGAGCCCAGGCTAACAGAAAGCTTCAGAGGGCAGCCCTGTGTAGGATTATTCCTTTTTGTGGGAGGAGTGGGGAGAAAGAAGAATTAGACAGATTGTTTCAGTGTGAGGGATTAAAGAGTTCTCAATGGCACAGCAAAAATCTTGTGCTATTGAAACTCGGAGATGATAAGCCTTTAAAAGTTTATAATGCCAGAGTATTTAGAAGATTCTGTTACTGATCTTCAGCAAGTCACTTAACCTTGTTACCCTGCAGGCTAAATCTGCACAGTCAAAACAACTGGATGGGGGAAAAAAACAACAACCTGCCAAAGGAGTGAATGCAAACAATCACTCTGCCAGTTGTCTGGATGTTTTGTCTGCATCTTAGCCAACATCTGGATATTTCAAAATCTCTGAATTAGGGGCTACAATTTCCACTTTCCATCCAACTTGTCTATTTCTCATTATTTTATAAATCAAATACCAAAAAAAAAGTCTCACATCTCACATTACGTATGATATATTTTCTTTAAAAAAAATATGTATATATATATATATGTATATATTTTACTCTTCTTAACTTTAAAAGAATTTATAAATGTACCATTTACTGGGTAAAGTAGATTATTACATGCAGCATAGATATGAATTGAACCGGAAAAATATTATAAAATCCTATAATTACACCAGCCTGAATAAAAAAATGCTGGAGGTGTTTGAAATGTGGGCGGGTTTGAATCCTAATGTTAGACTCAGCAAAGTGTTGAAAGGACCTGGTGAAAGGTAATGGTCTCTAATCTTCCTGTGGGAAGGAGCTGTAGCTGCACTCTTAACCATCAGAGTGGTGACAGCAGGTTTGTAGTATAGTTTTGTCTCACCATACATTTCTATGCCTGTCATTCAACCAGCATGAATCAGGGATCTGTTCCTAGGCTGATGCTGAAATGGAGTAGACAGTGGGACAGTTGGTACAGAGGAGAAAACAATGGCCCAGGCATCTTGAGAAATGAGTTTCAGGCTTGTTTCTGTCCTAAATTCTCTGTATGACTGGGAATGTTTTTTAGGGGAGGGGTCAAATGAAGAGTACACATTCATGAGACTTAAGAGATGGAAGAATCCATTGAATTCAATTATCTCTTTTGGGAGGCAATGTGGTCCAGTGGAGCAAGTATTATATTTGAAGTCAATAAGATCAAAGTTTAAACTTAGACAAAACTTTAAATTGTCTTCTTAATCAAATTTTCTGAGGTTGCAAAGCTGGGAAAGATCACCACACCATGGAATAACAATTAGAATTCAAAAAGCTCTTTCCAGGCTTGAATATTAAATAGAATCTAATCAGATGAAATCTAATAGGAAAAAATGTAAATTCTTACATTCGAGGCTCCAAAAAAATAATTCCAGAAGGGCAACATGAGAGAAACTATCTAAAAAAATTTTTAAAAAGAATCTAGAGGTTTTAATGTATCACAAGTTTGATTGATTATGAAGTGAGGTGATATGATAGTCAGAAAAGATCATAAGATCTTAGACTGCCTTAAAAGAAGTGTGATACTCAGGAATAAGAAAGTGGTCATGAAGTTCCCTGGTCAGACCTTTTGTGGGGTATTGTGTTCAGTTCTGGGTGCCATATTTTAGGCTGGAAGGAAACAAGAATTTATTGAGTAACTACTATGTACCAGTTACTGTACAAATATTGTCTCCTTTAATACAACAGCCTTAGGAGCTAGATGCTATTATTATCATCCCCATTTTATATTTGAAGAAACAGGCAGACAGAGAAATTATTTACCCAGAGTCATACAGATCATGTCTGAGGCTGGATTTGAACATGACTTCAAATCTCTGTGTACTATGATATCTAGCTACCTTGATTCACTGCAGAATGTTTAAATAAGCCAGCTAGCATGGTATTTCTTTCTCAAATTCATTTTATACAAAGACTTTATGAAAGAATTATAATTGGTTAGCCTTGAAATGAGATGGCACAGTGGGTAGAGTGTCAGGTCTAAAGTTAAAAATGACTTATCTTACTGAGTTCAAATCTAGACCTGGACATTTACTCTGTGTGATGCTGGAAAAGCCTGTTTGCCTCAATTTCCTCATCTGTAAAATGATCTGAAGAAGGAAGTGGCGAACTGCTTCAGTATCTCTGCCCCCAAAAAAATCCAAAACTGGGTCATGAAGAGTTGGACACCACTGGACAAGCAATATCATTATTAAGCCTGAATCTTGGAATGGGAGAGAGATAAAAATATATCCTAATTTCCTTGCTGCTTAATAAGATGTTGATGAATGAGAAGGAGGGAAAAGATAGCAGAGGAGAGAAGTCATAACCACTGGCAGAGGAAGCTTATTGCAAAACAGTATTGGCGACACCTTTGAAATTTCCCACCCTGGGAAAAAGGCTCCCCAACTCTGGCGCAGTTCTGCTTGTTCCAAACCTTATTTCAACTTCAAGGAGATTCGATTTCGTTGGCAAGGCTATTAACTCCAATGATGCAGATTGCTGGACCCTCTCTACCCTAGTAAACAATTTCATAAATTGCTGTGGTCACAAGCAAATCATCATTTTGCCATGGACTCTCCAGGTCTATTCTCTTGAAATTCAGATGATCACATCTTGCTTCCTTTTATAAAAATCACCCCCAAATAGAAACATAGAAAAGATTGGGGGAGACTATTTCTCCCATACATCCTTCTCCTGGTCTAATGTGTTTGATATTCATGGAACCTTTTTCTCAAAATACTTTCAGGTCTATTGCCTCATTTATACTGGTAGGGGCCATAGAAATGGGCACAGCCAAATTAAGGCATAAGGGCAAATGGGAAATATTTTACAATCTAAATAATGCATGAGCTAAGCTTAAATGATCATCTGAGGGGGAGAATGAAGTTAAGACATAGAGAAAAAGAGAAAAAAGACTGAAATGAGATGGTGAGTCAATGAGGCAGAGAGATATAGGAAGGCTGTTCTGGATGACAGCAAATGTAGATAAGGAGTTTCTTAGATTAGCAACGATGAAAGCTTATGAAGGGACGGAGAGGAAGTTACTGGCAAATAAGTCATCCAGCCAGCCAACAAGCAATATTTATTGAGTGCCCACTCTGTGGAGAGCACACACTGAACTGAAGGTTGCTAAGGGATATTAGGATGGACTAAAAGATTTCCAAAGAGGATCTTATAATCACACTAAGAAGAACATCACCAAAAGTTCCTGTGACTTTAGAGTTCACGTTGTTAGAGCTACAGAGATGTCAAATGCTTATTTAATTCAACTGACCCAATTTATAGATGAGGAAATGGAGAAGATTTTTCAAGAGCTCAACCCATGTCTAAAACACAAAGTCTACAGTGAATAGGTAGTGTCTTCTATAGAGTGGCAGCTAGGTGCAAGTGGATAGAGCTCTGGCCCTGGAATCAGAAAAGTGATCTTCACAAATTCAAATCTGGTCCCAGATGCTTATCAGTTGTGTTATCCTGTTTACCTAGTTGTTTTTTGTTTTTTTTTTTTTTTAACTATAAAATGAGGTGGAAAAGGAAATGGTAAAACATTCCAGTATCTCTGCCAAGAAATCCCCAAACGGGGTCACAGAGAATCAGACATTACTGAAATGATTGAACAATAACAACAAATTCTAATACCTGTGAATTCTGAAAATGAAAACTAATACCAAGTCCCTTTAGGAAAACTAAGCTAAGTACAAGCTAGACCTCTGTGAGGAGAATCAGATCCATTCACACAAAATGACCCAGCCAAAAATGGAGTGTAAGTCTCCTGGTGCCCAGTCCTAGTGTTCTTTCTATTCTGTCAGAAATATAAACCATAATCATACACGTTGTATTTCACCATAACTAAGCTAAGGAACAGCGATGCTACATGATGGGCACAACTAACTCAGCAGTATTATGGAACATTATGGAGGTGGGTGATTTGGTAACTGGGAATATTGTAGTCTTTGAGCTCAGGAGCTCTTAAAAATAAAATCATATTCTTTGAAAAATATAAAAAGAAAGGCATGGCACCAACAGCTGAGTAGCAGCAGTGGTAGGGTGAACCTTGTCAGCCCAGAATTTAAGGAGCCAAACTGGAATAAATTAAATAAGGAAAACAGAGAAAGAAATAGAATCGAGTTTTTTTCAAGGAAGGGAGAGATCCAGGAGGACCAATGACACCAAAAGCATATTGGAATACAGTCTGAAATCACTGATTATACCAATATCTTAAAGAACTAAGACAAGTTCCAAGAAAATGCCCTTCCCCCCCCCCAACTTCCTGTGCTGGTGTCTGTCCATTAATGGACACTAGAACATATTTTGATTGCTTCTTTTTTTGGACAGTTCCAGTAAATTGAATTTCGCCTCAACCACCTTGAGGGCAGGAATTGTTTTTTACTCTCTATCTTCAATGCTTAGCATAGTATATGTCAGGGAGGAAGTGTCTGATAAATGACTATTGACTTGACCATAAAGAGGGTGAGGGGTAGCTAAAGATAAATATAAATTAAATTAGAAAAGAGCTTCAACTTTTCATCTAAATGTTAGGAACTTTCCTAATGGGGGTTCTGAACTATTTTTATTGTACTTTATTTTTTGTTTAATATAAACTCTACAAAGCAGCAGGGAAGGGCAACATGGGGGTTTGAAGGACTATTACATTATCTCCAGTGCTAAATATTGAGTCAATGGTTCATTAATCTCCAGAGACAAAAGGGATAGGCTGGAAAGGGCAGGTACAAGTATCAGCCAACCAACAGCATGACACTTCCAACTACCACCAATAAAACAAATATATGTTTATGTATATATATATGCATATATATAAATGTGTGTGTGAAGAGAGAGAAAGGGAGAAAGGGAGGGAAGGAAAGAGGAAGAGGAGGGAAGAAAGGGAGAGACAGAGAGACATAGAGAGAGACACACACGTATAGACACACACAGAGAGACACACACAAAGAGACAGAGAGACAGAGAGACAGAGATAGAGACAGAGAAAGAGAGACAGAGACAGAGAGAGACAGAATGACAGAGACAGAGACAGAGACAGAGAGACACAGAGAGAAAGAGAGACAGAGACAGAGACAGAAAAAGAAAGGGGGGGCAAACTCTGAAATCCAAGTATACTAGAATGCCTATTGATTTTTGGCATCTTCTAAGCTATAATTTAGGGTCTGCTGTGGATTTTGATATATAGAAATATCCAGAAACAAGAAAAGATTTGAAGGTGAAATGGGTAGGTAGTGATAGTGAAAAGAAGGGGGAGGAGGATGAGAGGGAAAAAAAGAGGAGAAAGAGAAAAAGGAGGAGGAAAAGGAGAAAGAGAGGAAGAAGAGAAGGAAAAGGAGGAGGAGGAAGGGGAAGAAGAAGAAGAAGAAGAAGAAGAAGAAGAAGAAGAAGAAGAAGAAGAAGAAGAAGAAGAAGAAGAAGAAGAAGAAGAAGAAGAAGAAGAAGAAGAAGAAGAAGAAAGAGGAAGAGGAGGAGGAAGAGGAAGAGGAGGAAGAAGAGGAAGAGGAGGAGGAGGAAGAAGAGAAAGAGGAGGAAGAGGAAGAGGAGGAGAAAAAGGAGGAGGAGGTTAATTCTCAGTTAGCCTGACTAACTGACTCTGGACTAAGGCAGATCAGGATCTTCTTTGTAACTGTGTCTTTATAGTTGCCTAGGGCACTGAGAGTTCAGGTGACATACCCAGGAAGTGTGTCATAGCCGGTGTCCATCACAAATAACATGACTCCAAGTCTTCCCGGCTTAGATAGAGGCTATTTTTTATCCACTTTGATGAAGATGGATCTAGGAGTAGGAGTTGGGGGTTGCAGAGAGGCAAATTTCTGGCTTGATGCAAGAAAAAACTCCCTAATGATTTCAACTATGCCAAAGTGGAATGAGATCCCTCACGAGGCAGGAGGTTCCTGAGAGGTCTCTTAAGCACTTATCAGGCAAGTTGTACCCATGATTTCTGCTCAAATACAGATTATATTAGATGACCTCTGAGGTCCCTTGAAATTCTAACACTCTGTGATCTTCTCCATGCCCAGAACAACCTAGTTTAACTGGTCAGGGATTGCTGAGGGTAGCGTGGGAATGGGGCCTTCTGGCATC
Organism: Myrmecobius fasciatus; assembly: GCA_023553655.1. Classification (NCBI taxonomy): domain Eukaryota; kingdom Metazoa; phylum Chordata; class Mammalia; order Dasyuromorphia; family Myrmecobiidae; genus Myrmecobius; species Myrmecobius fasciatus. The sequence goes on along the minus strand of JAJPUD010006052.1, from coordinate 45,731 downwards.
AATGAATGACAGCTGTTCAGGGGCATGGCCCTAGGGATGGTACCCAGTACAGATGGGAAAACAGCATCTAATTACAAGAATTGGCCAAAGGATGGGCCTTTTCTCACAGAACAGTCTCAGTCATTAGACATTACCAGAGGATGGTGGTACTAGAGAGGGTCAGGGTCACTATTACTTTTAGTAACAATGGCCCTGGAAAATTAGGTGATCCAGTGGATAAAGCACTGGCTTTCCACTCAGGAGAGCCTGAGTTCAAATGCAGCCTCAGATACTTACTTTACCCTGATTGTCTCAAAAAAAAGTCAGCATTTATATAGTGCTCCAATAGGAGGTCTTTTCTTAATTTCCCTTAACTGCTAGTATTCCCATTCCTGAGTTATTAAATTTTGTTTATCTCATGGACTTAACTATGGACAGAAGTTAGGTGGTGCCATAGTGCACTGAGCTTGGAATCAGAAAAACTCATCTGCCTGAGTTCAAACCTGGCCTTGATCACTTACTAGCTGTGTGATCCTGGGCAAGTCGCTTCACCCTGTCTCAGTTTCCTCATCTGTAAAATGAACTGGAGAAGGAAATGGCAAACAACTGCAGTATATCTGACAAGAAAATCCAAATGGAGTCACAGAAAGTCAGATATGACAGAAATGACTGAGCAACAACAAAAATCTATATGTTTCTAAAGGAGAGAAAAAGAGGTTCCTTGAGGACAGGGAACATTTTGGTTTTGGTTTTTCATCATAAGAGCTTTGCATAGTGCCTGGAAGATAGCAGGTGCTTAATAAATATTTGTTAACTGATTAAGCAACCTGGTTGCCTTTCTCTATACGCTCTCCAGTTTGTTCTCCCAATGTCCATCTTAAATGTGGTACCTAAAATTGAACCCATTCTCCTAGGAGTGGTCTGAACAGTGCAGAGTACACTGGAACCATCACCTCCTTATGTCCATGAACTCTGCCTCTCTTAATATATCCTAAGATCTTTTGTAGTGGCAAGAAACTGGGAACTGAGTGGATGCTCATCAGTTGGAGAATGGCTAGATAAGTTATATATGAATATTATGGAATATTATTGTTCTGTAAGAAATGATCAGCAGGATGATTTCAGAGAAGCCTGGACAGACTTACAGGAACTGATGCTGAGTGAAATGAACAGAACCAAGAGATCATTGTACATGGCAACAGCAAGATTATATGATAGTCAACTCTGATGTATGTGGCTATCTTCAACAATGAAATGATTCAGGCCAGTTCCAGTGGTCTTGTGATGAAGAGAGCCATTTGCATCCAGAGAGAGGATTGTCAGGACTGAGTGTGAATCACAACATAGGATTTTCACTCTTCTTATTGTTGTTTGCTTGCATTTTGTTTTCTTTTTTTTCCCTTTTTGATATAATTTTTCTTATGCAGCATGATAATTGTTGGAAATATGTATAGAAGAATTGTACATGTTTAACATATATTGGATTACTTGCCATTCCTTTGGGAGAATGCCATGGGATTCTACTGATTTGTAGTAATCAATCAATAAACATTTATTGACCACCTACTGTGCCAAGCACTAGAGGTACAAAAAGAAGCAAAAGATAGTTCTTGCTCTCTTTTTGTTGTTGTTCTTTTCAGTCATGTCTTACTCTTTATGACCCCATTTGGTGTCTTCTTGGCACAGATGCTGGAATGATTCTCCAGCCCATTTTACAGATGAAGAAATTGAGGTAAATAGGGTTAAGGGACTTATCCAGGTTCACACAGCTAATAAATATCTGAGGTCAAATTGAACTCTGTCGCTCCTGACTACAGGGCTAGCACTCAAATTACTGAGCCACTTATTTTACCTATAAACCAAAATTTTCTTAATACTCTGATGATATTATTCTTTTGCTCAACAAATTTCCATAGCTATCCATTATTATAAGATATAAATTCCTTAGTCTGTGATTTATTTTGATATTAACAATTATATTTATAATATATTTATTGCCATATATTTGCTATACATTATACATAATTATATTTATATGTGCTATATTTATAATAATTTAATATAATGACTATTATTAAAAATTTAATATTCTATTATCAAACTGGAGTCCTTGCTTTTCATTAAGCTCAACCCCCAATTTGCCTGAGATCTTTTTCTGGGCCTTTGCTCATACTATTCTTTGCTCATACCCCTTCTACAAAAATCCTTCCCATTCTTTAAGAACCAATTCAAACAAGACCTCCCCCATGAAGACTTTCCTGATGCCTCACACCCCCAATTGATCTTTCAGTCTTCTGGAACCTGAATACTTGTCTGCAGCTCCCTTGGGGCACTTGCCACAGTTTACATTTTACTACAGTCATTTGTATATATTGTCTTCACTCCTCAGCTAGAGCCTAGATTCTTTGAGGTCAGAGACTGTACCATTCATCTTTGTATCTTAACAGCCTGTCATCTTATATGCTTAATAAATGATCATCCAACAAATGAAAGAATATATTTCTAACAGATGATGGGAAAGCTCTCTTGCTAGGGATTGGTTTGCGGTCCAAATATGATTGTGACAAAAGGAAAGAGAGCCAGAAGGCATAGCTATGACCACCTTACTACCTAAGGGACCAATAGAAAGCCACAGAATGATTCTGAGCCTCAGTTTTCCTCTCTGTAAAATGTGGAGGTTGGACTAGCATTCTTTTAATCTCTAAATCTATGAGTTCATCTAGGTTGTAGAGACATGGAAATACCTTCAAGGCAACCCCTTCTGGTTCTCTCTCCCATTAGATTACAAATTAATGAATTTCTTTTACTTCTTTTTGTATTCCCAGCACTTGGCAGGGTACCTGGGGAAAAGTTGTTCAGATATTTTTGGTCATGTTTAACTCTTTGTGAACCCTTTTGGGGTTTTCTTAGCAAAGACACTGAAGTAGTTTTCTATTTCCTTTTCCAATCCATTTTACAGATGAGAAAACTGAGACAAACACTGAAGTAACTTGTCCATTTACACATAGCTAGTAAGTATCTGAGGTCAAATTTGAATTCAGGTCTTCTTAATCTCTAGCCTGGCTTTCTCTCCATTGTGCCACTTAGCTGGCAAAAAGTAGGAATTTAGTAAATATTGACTAAGTGACTGAAATTGTCCCTTCACCTACCCCTTCTTGAAATATCCTGACACAATGTGAAGCTGGTAAAATCCATCAGCAATTTTGGCTCTGAAGACTATTAGGGAGCTCTCAAAGTGTGAGTCATTCAGCAATGTCTCCTATGTCTAGAAATAGACCACAAAGCTTCCATGTGGCTTCTTGGAACAAGGAATGGCCTTTCTGAGTATGGTCCTTAGGATGGGCTTCATTGTCCTTTAAAAAGTTTCTCCTGGGACGTCCTTGTTCTACTCCAAGTCCTGTCATCTAGTTCCTATCCTATTTAATTGCTAATTAATCCTATTTTTCCACCTTTTAGTCTCTGGACTTTCCCCCTGTTTTTCCTCCTCCAGGGTCATTTCCTTTCATACATCCCATTTAGCGGTCTTTAAGGAAGAAAGTTCTTTTTCCATCTGGGTCTCATAGTAAGACCTCAACTTTAGGTCAATATGCCCAGATCAGCTGGTATCCCATGGATTCTTCCTGCAGACTTTGCTTCTGTTCCTGTTTCTGTTCTGAATGTATAATTAGCTCAGTTCTCTTGAGGATCTCCAGCTGAGCCTCTGTCCTCCTCATTCTAACTACTTCTAATCTGGTCCCACTCTTCAGTATTTTCTTTTCTAATGGATTTCCTAATCCCTTCAATTTTGATCCTATCAAACCTGCTACCTTTGGTCTCTGTCCTTTCTAAAAATGTATAATTTTTTTTTTTAAAGAATAGGTTTCCCACTGTTGCCAAGGTTGGAAGGGCAGAGGCTAATCGTGAACTAACACCACTATGAACTGGCACAGGAGCTTTAACCTGCTTTGCTTCTCACCTGGACCAATTAGACTCTTCTCAGCCAATCTGGTGGTCTCCATGCGTGGAGTCTCACCACATTCATGCTAGACTTAGTGGGGATTCCTGATTGATTTAAGAACTGCAGGTCAAAACTCCTGAGCTACAGAGATCCATCTCAGTCTCCCAAGTGTCTGGGATCATAGACATGTACCATGAAGTCCAGTTCCAAGTTCCTTCTTACAGGTCTATAACCCAGCATTATGATCTGGAGATCCCCAAACCCAATACCTCTAATCTGGAATCTCGGAGAGGTTTGTTTATTCCTACACAAACATCTGTATTGCCATCAGTGTCTCCACAACTTGACTGCAATTCAATTCTTCTTGTGCCAGCAAAGCAGTGCAAATCTCCAAATCTAAAATAAATGTGGATTTAACCAGGGTTGGAGCATGAGTGTAGGACTGGGTCACAATGGTGACTTTAGAAATATATAAATTTATTAGGAAGGGTGCTATACAGCTAGGTATATTAGAATCAGAAAGGTCAAATCCTGCCTCAGATATTTCCTAGATATGTGACTGGAAAAGTTACTTTTTATCTCAGCCTCAATTTCCTCATCTGCAAAATGAGGGGATTAGCCTTGGTCTTTCAGGCTCCTCCTAGTTCTAATCTATAAAAACCCATGAATATTTTTAGGCAAAAATCAATTCTCCCCACACATATCTAGGTATATTCAGGCTGAGGATCTGCTTGACACTTAGACAGACAGAAATTTGTCTTTATTTGGATGCAGATGATCCATATTAAAGTCATTATTCTGCCAGTCGGATGTTGAATGGTTAGTTAGGCTGAAGGTGCAGCCGCCATCGCCTGAAACCGAAGCTCTATTGAAGGCAGTGGAAGGTAGGATGGCTGAGCTGGTGGGGCAAGAGGATCAGGATTGGAACCAGAAGTCCCCAGAAGTAACCCAACTTCCCTCATGTTGGATCTGACTGCAGCCAATCATTTCCAATCTCTGCTATTTGGTAATAGTTCCCATAATTCTTCTTATGCAGAACCTTACAGTATTGTAGAGGGAAGAGGGAAGGATATAGGAAGAGCAGATCAGTCAAGAACTCCCAGGTGTCTTTGCCTTTGTGTCTGTAGGCAGATATCATTTGTGCTGTGAGTGGCCCCCTGGGATGGAGAGACCTTGTGTTCCAGGCCCCTGTGAGAGCTTCCTCATGGTGCATGGAGAACACCAGAGGGATTTGACTGTAATGCATCTGTGCCATCAGATCAGGGAAAGCTGTGTCCTTGGCAACAACTTCAAAGTTCCCTCTTTCTCAGGGCAAGCAGTGCCAAAGATCACAGGGCACTGGTAGATGGAAGGAGAGTTGGTTTTGAAACCTGGATTGCTTCCCCCTGGGATAGAATGATTATAGGATTTATATATGAATCCTATAATTTAGAGCAGAAAGGGGTCTTGGAGATAACTTAGTCTAGTTTCCTCATTTTATAAGAAACAACTACCCCCATCAATATCTACTGGACTGGCAGGGGCAGAGACCTAAAGAGGACAGGACAGATCAGGGGACTCAGTGCACAATATATATGACCTAGATTTAGCAGAGATCTTTAACTTATATCATCATATTAAGCCATATTTGAAGCCCTGTTAAAATTTTTAAAATTCCTTTCTAAAATTTCTTCTTTTTCTTTTTAAAAAATTTTTTTTTAATTTAAAATTTTATTTATTTTTCTCAGGAGGTCTTCTAAAGGAAAATATTGTGTTACTAGTGCAGCAGAATCAAAATTCAATCTCTTACAGGACTGGAGTATGAAAGAGAATGCAAACTACTGCTATAAAATGAACATGCTCCAGAGCCAAAGCTTGCCTCCGTTGGCTTGCTGATATTCCCTGGAAGTTGTTTCATGATCCTGTATTAACCTCTCCAATTTGAAATTTCCACTCTTACTCTCTACCACCCACTTCATCTCAGTTCCTTGAATTTTGACCCTCCAGAGGAATTAAGACTCTTAGCTTGCCCTGTGGTTTACATTTGCTTGGCTCTCCATCTGTATTCCTCTTATTTCTTCAGGAACTGTTTTCCCCCTTCACTATCTTTCTCCTGCTTTCCCAATTTCAGTGATTCCACTTCCTCATCTATAAATAAACTGAATTATCTCTAAAATCCTTTCCAACTTTAAATGTTATGAGCCTATGGTTTTCTTCCCACTCATAACTAGTAGTCATGGGTAAGGATTCAGTGGGTGTAGTTCAGAATTAAGGTGGTCCCAGTGTCACAAAGAATGATAGAATGAGGGATAAATACAGTGTGAGGAAGTTAAGCTGTATTAGTGGGTCAAAGTTACCTAAGTGATAAGAAAGGAGGCTATTGTTTTTTCTATTTGATTTCAGAAAAGTTTGATGGTGTACATGTTATAAAAAGATAGCTATACTTGTTCCCCTATTCTCATTGCCTCTTTGGAGTATGATGTTGGTCAGCTGATTGTTTATTTTTATTTTTTTTTATTTCATTTTTGCTAAGGTAATTGAGGTTAAGTGATTTGCCCAGGGTCACAGAGCTAGGGAAATGTTAAGTGTCTGAGATCAGATTTGAACTCAGGTCCTCCTGATTTCAGGGCTGGTGTGTTTATTTGTTTTTAAATTAAATTTTATTTACCACAAAAAGAGATACTCTCTGAGTCTGACATGTCACTATCAGGAGGTGGGCTGCATGTTTCATCATGAGTCCTCAGGTTTATAGTTGGTCATTGTTTTAATCAGTGTGTACATATGTGTGTATATGAACACATATAAGTATAAATATGTATATATATATATGCATATATATATATCAGCTAAAATCTGACTTCTCCCCCTTCTATTCCAATTATACTTCCTCACTGAGAACACAAGAAAAACCAAACACACATACATGTCAATCAAGACAAATTTCCATGTTGACCATGTCTTAAATTTTTTTTTGACTCATTCTGCATTCTTAGTTCTTTAATCTCTCTATCAGGAGGTAAGTAGCATGTTTCATCTTCGATCTTCTGGAATCCTGGTTGATAAGAGTTCAGCAAAGTGTTCCATCACATATGCATATTATATATATATATATATATATATATATATATATATATATATATTTAAAGAGTGTATATGAATACATGTGTGTTTATTTTAACTTATTCATCTATTTTCTAATTTATAGATATCTCCTCAGATTCCCAGTCTTTGACATCTCAAAAAAAAAGCTATAAATATTTTTGTACATCCAGAGAATTTGTTTTGCTTAGAACTAATCCTTTCCTCAGTCTATCTTCTCTCTAATTCCCCCTCTTCATCTCTTCCCTTTCCTTCCTATTTCCCTATTAAGTGAAATATTTTTTTCTGTATTTGTGTGTGCCAAATGTCAGCTGCTTTCTTCTTTCTTGTTTATATTAGATATCTGCTTTTGCACCCTCCTTATTTGAGATATTTCCCTTTAATCTTTCTTTTCTTTCCTCTCTTTTCCCATTCTTTTCTTAAAATCATCAAGACAAAAAGAAACACTCCTAGGCTTTCCATAGGTTTCCCTCTATGATGATAAGGTTGAAAGAGGATACATGTATCATCTCTCTATATTTGAATGTAAACAGTGTATCCTTGTTTAGTCCCTCATTGTTCATTTATGTTTACTGTTTTATATTTTCTTACTGTTGTGTTTCAGAGTTTCTCTGCAACTCTTTTTTTCTTGGAAGTCCTCTTTTTTCATTAAAGAACCATCTTTCCCCTATACTATTATATTCAGGTTACTGGGTAAGTTAGTTCTTCGTGTTATTTTAGACAGTAAACCCATATCCTTTGCTTTCTAAAATATATTCTACATAATCCACTCCTTTATAGTAGTAGCCACTAAATTGTGTGTGATCCAAAGTTTGACTCTGCAGTTCTTTAATTCTTTCTTTCTGGTTGCTTGTAATATTTCTTCTTTGACCAAAATCCAAAGCTCTGAATTTGGACTTTAATGTTATTGGGATTTTTCACTCTGTTTTTTTTCCAGAAAAAGACCAGTTGATTCTATTTCCAATTTGCTCTCCAGTTATAAGAAATCTGACCAGTTTTCTTTTCAGATTTCTTGAAATATGATTCTTTTTGGTTGTTGTTGTTGGGTCATGGCACTCAGATATTCCAACGATTCTTATTTTTTTTCTCCACAATCTGTTTTTCAGGTCAATATTTTGTTGTTGTTTTTGATATAAGATATCTTACATTTTCTTCTATCTTTTTAGCATTTTGGCTTTATTTTAATATTTCTTGTTGCCTCATGAAGTCATTGACTTCTGTTTGGTCTATTCACATTTTCAGAGTGTTTGTTGCCTGAACAATATTTTTATATCTCTTGAGTCAAGCTGTTAGTTCCCTTTTTAATTTTTTCTTCCATAGCTCTCATTTCTTTTCTAAGTTTTTCCTTAAGCATTTTCATTCTATTTATAGGCACATTTTAAAGCTCTTTAAAAATTATATTTATTATTTTATGTCTTCCAGGAGTTCTAATTGAGTTTGTGCCCAGGAGATGTTTTTGTCTAAAGAATTGCCTATAGATATTTTGGAGTCATCCTCGTCTGTTTATTTCATGAGCATCTCTGCCACCAAAATAACTCATTATGAGTTTGTTGTTGTTGTTTGTTCATTCTTCCAGCCTATTTCCTAGTTTAAATTCGATTTTAGAGCTGATTTCTGCAGCACTTCTGTAGGGAAACTCTGGATTGCTCCTATGGCTACTTTCTTGGAGTTATTGAATACTTAGTTATTCCAGAATCTGAGGGATAGCCTAGAGATCTGCAACTTCCCAAATTTTGTCAAGTTTGTCTAACTCAGAGTAGAGTATAACTGCTGTCTCCCTCATGTGAGTTTTGCAAGTTCTTGACTTGGGTTTGGACCTAAACAAGAGTAGACTGCTGCCAGGCTCAGCTACTACCAGCAGCTAGAAAGGGCAGAATTGTAGACTCTCTTTTGGTCTGAGATTTCTGCTCTGATTATTCTTCTGTAGGCTTTTCTAAATATTGTAAATGACATCATGCTTTGTTTCTGAGGTCCAAGACACACCACTGCTGCTCCTGATGGCTTCCAAACTTTCTCTTTTCTTTGTATACCACTCAGGGCCATCTACCCAGAACATCATCATGGTGAGCAGGTCCCCTTCTCACTTCACCTTGGATCTATGATCTGGGACTGGGTAGTGGGCAAAAAAAGCTGCCAGCTAATGCTTGTTTCCATCAAGCTCCAACATGAGCTTGGAGGCACTCCTCTTACCCTAAAGTACCCAGCTGTCAGCATGCCATTTTGTCTGCTCATAAGGTGCATTGCAAGTCAGCCTGATTAGCTCCCAGGTGGTCATTGACTACAGATACTGTGGTGGATAAACATAAGTTCAGTTAAGGATAAATATGAAAGTAGAAGCCTACTCTATTCACTGAGTTGTAAGAAAGAAAGAAAAAACCTAGGATTTCCATTTGAAGGTCATGTCAAGGTTAAGAAGCAAGACTATAGTGAAAGAAAATTTCCATTGGAATTACACAAATGGCTTCAAGTGTACAGTGGAAGGAAGTAAATTCTCTTCATCAGCATAGTTGGCCCTATAAAGGTGACATCATACAGGCCCTTGGGATAAAAGTAGAACCAAGATAATAAAATCTACGGTTCCCCCTACATGGAGATAGAGGGTAAGTAGTAAGGATTATAGCCAGCCAACTTAATGTTTCACTGGTCCTTCACATGACTAAACATTTCAGAAGATGTTATATGATACTTGTGTCCCCTAAAAGTCTCAGATCATGGTCTTACACATCTTTCTAGTGTCTACCACCATGTTGCTAAAATATAGGAGGAATTTACATTGTACTCTTGATGAGAGATATCCAAGAGTAAGGTATGAGACTCCAATGGACATAGAATGTCTTGCAAGGGTGAGTCTATTGTGAAGGCAAGAAGCTAGGCCTGAGAGGGTCACACCTGCTTCTGGCAAATTAACTCTAATAAAGCTGGTCAAGGTATAGAGTCTTCAAATTTAGAATCTGTACAAGGGCCTGTTGGAGCACTTTGGTCCAGTTTTTGTATGCCCAAATTTCAGGTTTTTGTGATAACCTATAGATTATGATTCTAAAATATGAATGATAATAATAGTAGTTAACATTTAATTTAAGATTTGCAAAGCACTTTATATGCATTATCTAACTAGCTCTGTGAGCTAAGTACTATCATTATCTCCATTTTATAGGTGAGGAAAGAGAAACTCAGAGAGCTTGGTATACATAGGCCTTAAAGAGTATAAAAGACTACTTTCCATCAACTGCCATTCCATGAATGAAGATGGTTTGGACTCCCAGAGGAACACTTTGATGAATGTCACACTTCCTGTCAACTAATCCATTATGGTTGTAGGAAAATTATGAAATGTATTGGCATACAATAAACCTTATAGCTTTTTCCATCTTTACAATTTTCAAATAGGAAATATGACCTTCTTGGTCTTCAATATTTATTTTACATGAATTAATATTAGAGTTCCCAAGATTTTGACACATATTTGACACATCTTTATGACATAAGATATTTTTTATTAAAATTTTTATTTGCAAAACACATGTATGGGTAATTCTTCAACATTGACCCTTACAAAGCTTTCTGTTACAAATTTTTCTCCCCTAGATGGCAAGAAATCTACTACATGTTAATTATGTTAAAATACTTGACCAACTGAATATATGTATACATATTTCCACACTTATCATTGTTGTGCAAGAAAAATCGTATCTACAAGAAAAAAAAATCAGAGAAAGGAAACACAATGCAAGCAAACATCAATAGAGAGCATGGAAATGTTATGTTGTGGTCCACATTTTATATCCCTCCCTCTGAGTGTATATGGCTTTCTTCACTGAACAATTGGAACTGGTTTGAAACATTTCATTGTTGAAGAGAGCCATGTCCATCAGAATTGATCATCATATAGTATTGTTGTTGCTGTGTATGATGATCTCCTTGTTCTGCTCACTTTACTCAACATCAGTTCATGCAAGTTTCTCCAGGCCTCTCTGAAATCATCCTGCTGGTCATTTCTTATAGAACAATAATATTCCATAACATTCATATACCATAATTTATTCAGCCATTCTCCAATTAATGGGCATCCATTCAGCTTCCAATTTCTAGCCACTACAAAAAGGGCTGCCACAAACATTTTTGCACATGTTGGGCCCTTTCCATTTTTTAAGATTTTCTTTGGGATATAAGCCCAATAGAAACACTGCTGGGTCAAAGGGTATGCAGAGTTTGATAACTTTTTGAGTATAGTTCCAAATTGCTCTACAGAATGGCTGTATCTGTTCACAGTTCTACCAACAATGTATCAGTGTCCCAGTTTTTCCACATCCCTGCCAACATTTGTCATTATCATTTCCTGTCATTTTAGCCAATCTGACAGGAGTGTAGTAGTACCTCAGAGTTGTCTTAATTTGCATTTCTCTGACCAATAGTGATTTGGAGCACCTTTTCATATGACTAGAAATAATTTTAATTTCATCTTCTGAAAATTGTCTGTTCATATCCTTTGACCATTTATTGATTGGAGAATGGCTTGAATTCTTATAAATATAAGACAATTCTCTATATATTTTAGAAATAAGACCTTTATCAGAACCCTTAAATGTAGATGATTTCCCAATGTATTCTTCCCTCCTAATCTTGTCTGCATTAGTTTTTTTTGTACAAAAACTTTTTAACTTAATATAGTCAAAATTATCTATCTGGTGTTCAATTAAGAGTTCCAGTTCTTCTTTGGACATAAATTTATTCCATCTCCACAGGTATGAGAGGTAAACTATGCTACATTCCTCTAATTTACTTATAATATCACTCTTTATATCCAAATCATGAACCCATTTAGATCTTATCTTGGTCAGTTTTTGTCAAATAGTGAGTACTTATCCCAGAAGCTGGGGTCTTTGGGTTTATCAAATATTAAATCGCTATAGTTATTGCCTAGTTTGAATGACATAAGATATTAATTAAGATAAGATATTAAGCCCATTTTTTCCAAGTCTAACCTTGATTATAGCCCACAGATTTTCACTGGGATTCCAACCATGGAGAGCCTCAGGTAGCTAGGTGGTATAGTGGGTAGAATGTTGAACCTGGACAAAAAATCTTGAATTCAACTCTGAACTTAGATATAAGTCACTTAATCTCTCTTTCCTTAAATTTGTAAAGCAATTTGAAAACTTTAGGTGCTACATAAATGCTATACTATAATTATCATTTTCATCAGTGATATAAGCAGTAGTTGTATTTAGTAATAGTATTAATGTTAGTGATAGTAGTAGTATATAATAATAGTTGTAGTCATAGTAGTAGTAGTAAAAGCAGTAATAGTAGTCACAGAAGTTGTGTGTAATAGTAATAGTAGTGGTCGTAGTAGTAGTAGTAGTAGTTGTAGTAATAGTAGTAGTAGTAGTAGTAGCAGCAGCAGTAGTAGTAGTAGTAGTAGCAGTAGTAGTAGTAGTAGTAGTAGTAGCAGTAGTCCATAGGGCTATAGAACTGTGCATATCTTTTGACCTAGCAGTGTCACTACTGGGTCTGTATCCCATGAAAATTATAAAGGAGGGAAAAGGGTTCACATGCACAAAAATGTTTGTAGCAGCTTTTTTGTGGTAGCAAACAATTGGAAAATGAGTAGATGCCCATCAATTGGGGAATGTCTGAATAAGTTGTACTACATGAAGGTAAGGGAATATTATTGTTGTATAAAAAAAAAAATTATGAACAAGCTGATTTTAGAAAGGCCTGGAACTGACACAAAACAAGCAGTACCAGAATATATTGTATAAGAGTTACATAGTTAGTAGGCAGAGCACAGAACTTGGAATCAGAAAGACCTGCATTCAAATCCTGCCTCAGATGCTTACTACTACTATTTCTACTTCTACAGCTATTATTACTACTTCTACTACTACTATTACTCCTTCTATGACTACTTTACAACAGCAAGATTATGCAATGATCAGCTATGAAAAACTTGGTTCTTTTCATTGGTTCAGTGTTCCAAGGCAATTCCAATAAACTCTGGATAAAAAAACATCATCTGCATCCAAAAAGAGAACTATGGAGATTGAATGTATATCAATATGTATTATGTTCACTTCTTTTTTCTATTTTTTCTCTCTTTTGTGGTTGTTCCTTTTTGTTCTGATTTTTCTCTCCCAACATGATTCATAAAGAAATGTGTATTTTAAAAGTTAATATATATGTATATTAAAAATATAATAATTTATAAAATTAAAAATAAATATAATGTTATTTTTAAAATAAAATAATAACTATATTAAAAATAAAATAATAAAATATTTTAAAGTAATAATAATAGTTGTAGTAATAGTAATAATAGTCATAGAAGTAGTAGTAATAGTAGTAGTAGTGTTAGTAATAGTAGTAGTAATAATAATGGTTGCAGTTGTAGTAGTAGTAGAACTTGTAATAATAGTGGTAGAAATAGTAGTAGAAGTAATAGTAATAGTAGCAGAAGTGTTTGTAATAGTAATAGTAATAATAATAATTGTAGTTGTAGTAAGTAATAGAAGTTGTAGTAGTAGTCATAGAAGTAACTAATAGTAGTGGTAGAAGTAGAAATAACAGTAGTAGTAAGGATCTGAGGCAGGATTTGAATGTAGATTTTTCTGATTCCAAGTTCTGTGCTTTGCCTACTACCTATGTAACTCTAACAGTGAGAAGAAGCCACAAAAAATAAAGCTCTGATACTGATTGACCTGCCAGCAATCCTAGGGGCTCCTGGTTCTCATGGTCATTGTGGACAATGAAGAGGGTACCACATTTCCTCAACATGGTGCCTCCATGCCTTAAACAGTCTTTGATCACAAGTCAGAACAATTTCTCTCAGACTTATTTATGGTTTGGTTGGTTTGATTTAGGTTTTGCATCAGCCAACTTGCAGAAGTATACCCAGAAAGAGATGAGCAATGGAGGAAGGTGATGTGACCTAGGAGAAGACATCCTCTATGATAACATTGGATGTGCCATTCTTCATGAGAAGATCTTTCTAATGATACAACTAGATTAGGATAGGGCTGAAATAAACTGATTTTCCTGGACTCATTCCCAGATGTCTATTAGAAAGCTTTGATTTACTTCAGGGATCAGTGAAAGCTGTGGTCAGGGTGGCGAACCTAAGGAGAAAGGAGTAGTGATAACCCATAAAGTTTAAAAAATAGATATAGGTCTTTCATAGAAGTTTCCCAGTGAATTATGAGCTTCAACAATGCCTGGGTCCATATTGGCTCCTTGTCAGTCCATTCTGTGCCCAAGAATACCCAACTTCTTGAACTAGGGATTTCTCCAAATTGGTAAATAATTTGTGCTGCCAAAAGAGCTGGAACATGGCTCTGATTGAACTTAATGCTCTGGACAAGATACCACACAGACCTTTATATTCTCAAGATAAACCTCCCTTGCACTCTTTTCCTAGTCCAATAAGTTGTTCTTGAAACAGCGAACTCACAAACTTTTGGGGATGTTGCACAAATTAAATGGATAACTCAGTACATAGACCATTCTGAATATAAAAAACTTGTAACTCTCCATCTAATCCCATTTGGGGTTTTCTTGGCAAAGATACTAAAGTGATTTGCCATTTCCTTCTCCAGCTCCTTTTGCAGATGTAGAAACTGAAGCAAACAGACTTAAATGATTTGCCCAGGGTCACACATCCAGCAAGTGTCTGAGGCCACATTTGAACTCAGAATGATGATGAGTTTCTTGACATCGGGTCAGGAGCTCTGTGCGCTATGGCGCCACCTAGCAGCTCCATAGGAAAGACTATTATTTTCCATTAATTGCCACTCCATCCATATTTGAAGCTGTTTTAGGATCCCTGGAACAAAACTTTTTAAATTGTGGGTTGTGACTCCCACCTGTATGGGGATGTATAACTGAATGTGAAGGCCACAAAAAAAATTGACAACAGTAAAAAGTTTCTGAACCCAATGACCAAAAATTAATTCAAAATCCAACAGGTAATAATTTCCAGGTGTTTCTGACAGCATTTGGCCATGTGATACCAAGTAACTTCACTGCAGCCCTGGTTCTGAACACACAGCATGAGTACTTTTGCACAGCTTATGCACAGACTCTGCCACAAACACCTCAGCTTAGATTCAAGATGGGTTTGAGTAAATATTTCTGGGGTGAAAAGTAGTATCAAGTGGGAAAGTTTAAGAAATTCTGCCCTAGAGGTCCAGTTTATTGAATATCACCATTTCCTGTCAACTGATCCATTACAATGATATAAAAATTTCAAATGTAAAGATATACAATAAATCTTACAATTTTTCCATCTTAAAAAAAAACTTTCAATAATGCCATATGTCCTCTTTGGATTCAGTCATTCATTTTTTCATAATTTAACATTGCATTCCCAAGATTTTGACACAGTCTTTAATTTTTCATCATACTTTTATCACATTCGATATTAAGCCTGACTTTGATGAGCAGCTCATTTATCCAAGTCTAGTCTTGATCATGGGACAGCTAGGTGGCGCCATAGCTCACAGAGTGCTAGGTTTACAGTCAGGAAGACTCATCTTTCTCAGTTCAAATCTAACCTCAGATACTTACTAGCTGTGTGACTCTGGGTTAGTCATTTCCCTGGTTTGCCTCAGTTTTTTCATCTGTAAAATGAGTTGGAGAAGGAAATGGCAAACCACTCTGATATTTTTGCCAAAAAAAAAAAAAATCCTAAATAAGGTCATGAAGAATCTGAATCAACTCCTTGGTTATAACCATAGGGTTTTTTCCTTTGTTTTTGTTATTGTTGTTGTTGTTGTTGTTGTTGTTGTTTTGCTTTTTGCTGAGACAATTAACTTGCCCAGGGTCACACAGCTAAGGAATGTTAAGTGTTTGAGACCAGATTTGAATTCAGGTCCTCCTGACTTCAGGGCTGTTGCTCTATCCATTGTGCCACCTAGCTGCCCCATAACCATAGGTTTTTAATATGGTTTAAACCAGACAAGACTCTGGATCATTGAAACAATGTTTTATCTCCACCATTTGAATAAGTTTATTAACCTCTTAGGCCAGGGGACATGATGCAAAGTCACTTTCTGATATTCCATCTCCATTTGGGGAATTTCTATGACTCTGGAATGATTCTTCTTTTTTATTATATCAACATTTCTTTCAGATTTCAGCACTTCCCTCAATAAGGGGAAGACTTTCAGGCCTTATAGACATTTAAAAATCTTGAAAACATTTTTGGGGTGAATGTTTTATAGATTGATGAAGGCATCCATAACTTACTTCAACGTCTGACAATAGTTTTGGCATGACCTTAATTGAAAAAGTGTATTTTATAAACTTAAAAAATC
This sequence comes from Myrmecobius fasciatus, assembly GCA_023553655.1. Taxonomy (NCBI): domain Eukaryota; kingdom Metazoa; phylum Chordata; class Mammalia; order Dasyuromorphia; family Myrmecobiidae; genus Myrmecobius; species Myrmecobius fasciatus. The sequence continues at coordinate 29,426 of JAJPUD010006052.1, read as the reverse complement.
ACTTTAAAGTAAAGATTACCTTTTATAAATAAAAAAAAATCTGTAGAACTCTGATATTTGCATCTTTTTAACCATGACAATCTTTCCCCACCTTCATTTTGATTGTTAATACCTGAAGTCTTCTCAAGAAACCTATACTTCCCTATAGAGGAATCAAGAACAGCCCCTTCCTTTCACAATGTCCTCTTTTTTTCTTTCTTTGATTTAATTTTTTTAATTTTACATGCACATTAATTTTTTACATATTTCCATATGAGTCATGTTGGGAGAGAAAAATCAGAATAAAAGGGAAAAACCACAAGAAAGAAAACAAAGGGGGGGAGGTGAAAATAATGTGCATACTGATCCACATTCAGTCTCCATAGGTCTCTCTTTGGATGCATTTTCCATCCAAAATTTAATGGGTTAGTTTTGGATCACTGAATTGCTAAGAACCAAGTCTATCATAATTGATCATTACAAAATCTTGTTGTAGCTATGTATAATGTTTTCCTGGTTCTTCTTGTTTCACTCAGCATTAGTTCATGTAAATGTTTCCAGACTTCTCTAAAATTAGCCGGTTCATATTTTTAGAACAATAATATTCCATTTCTTTCATACACCATGGTTTATTTAGTCATTCTCCAATGTCATTTCCCAAGTCCTTTTTTGAAGAATGGTTTGTCAGTTCTAGAATTATTTTAAATTTTTGACAGTTTTCCTTTGTGCTTCAGTGTGATTGAGCATCACCATGACTTTGAATTATCTTTATGTAACAGCCCCCCCCCCCTCATTCACTCAACTCCCACTACCCTGAAAAGTTATGTTGCCTGTGACTACTGCTTCCTTCACAATTCTAGAGCTAATTCTAAGAGTTGTTGCTTCTAATATGGTAGCTTCTAAGTCTCTCTCCCCAATACCTAACAATCAGTAGAACTCTATTAATTTCTAGGAAGAAATTATTTACTGAAAAGGTATAGCCAAAACAGTTGTTAGAATACATGCCCCCACGAATCCAGAGGGGACATAAAATTCAAAGTTCTATAGCCATGGAAGAATTGTAATCCCCAATTTTTCATAGTAGAAATGGGCCAGTCATACTGATCTATATCTTGCCATTGGACCCAGATGGTTCTGAAGGAGAAAATGAGGCTAATGACTTTGTACATCCTCCTTTACTTAAATAGAATTCACTTGTATGTCATAGCCTCACCTCCCCGATATCACGGGCCTCTTCAAGAACAAAGGACAAAGAATAACAGTGGGAGAGACTGGAACATTTCCCATGGAACTGGACATGTGCTCTGGCCCTTTTCATGAGAATATATATTCTGGATCCTTACTAAAAATGCACAGGACCAAATTCTCCATTTAAGAATCGTTCGATTTTTTCTGAATCCTACCTGATTGTATTAATGTCTAAATCATATCAATATATCTTGTTCATAAGAATAATATAGGAAACATTGTCCGATGCTTCACTAAAATCTAGGTAAACTAAATTAGGTTCTATCTATGGCATTTTTCTCAGCTATCAATATAATCTATATAATAATCTTTAAAAAAAAAAAGAAATGGTCTTTTCTTAAATGATCTGTTCTTAAACCATGTTGGTTCATTGAAATAAATGCTTCCTTCTCTGTATGCTCCTTAATTATCCTTTTAAAATATTTATTTATTTTAAGCAAATACAAAATAGAAAAAAAACATTGCCATGAGCACAATAAAACATGAGAGGATTCAAAATATAAAGCAATACATTTCCATTTTTAAAAAAATCTATATAATAAACACTACACAATATGTTCAGAGCTGTCCATCTTTACTTTCTTGTAGGATTTAACTATCCTTTTAATAATATGTTCCAGAATCTTTCCAGGAATCAAGGTCACTGAACTAAATTCTACTACTATTTTTTTTTTCCTTTTAGAAAACAGTAACCGCAAGCACCTGTTCTTTTCTCCAAGAATATTGAAAAAATCACAAACATAGTTCAATAATCACATCTACCAATTTTTTTTTCAGTATCCTGGGAAGAAGTTCATCTGGGCTTGGTGACTTAAACTAATCTAGAAAAAGTAATTGTTCTCTTACTATCCTTTTACTTATCGTGGATATCAACTCCCTTTCCTCTATTTTTGTGCTATTCTTGCCAATTCAAAGATAATTCTTCTTAGCAGAGAAACCAGAAACAATAAAAATTGAGATCTGCCTCCCCTCAGTTGTCTCTTATCATCATCATATCTGTCCTGAGTAATGGACTATCTTTTCTTTGTGTTTCTTTTTACCAATCTTTTTCTCTCCCTCACTCCTTTCTTGGCTTTCTATCTCCTTCCTTTCCTCTCTCCATTTCAGCCTCTCTCATGTACACATACATAATCACAATTTCTCTCTGTCCCTCCATCTCTATCTCTGTCTCTGTTTCTCTCTCTCTTCTCTCTTCTCTTTCTCTCTTTCTTTCTCTCTTTCTCTCTCTCTTTTTCTCTCTCTCCCCATGTCTCTCTTGCCCTCCTCCTCCCTGTCTTTCTCTCATTCAACCAAAGCTTCTCTCTCCAAAGCTACCAACAACCTCTTAATTACCAAATCTAATGACGTTTTCTCAATCCTTTCTGAAGTATGGATTATGACCTTCTCTTTGATACTTACTTCTTTCAAGGTTTTTATGACCCTTCAGGTTCTCCTCCTACATACCTGATCATTCTTTCTTAATCTTATTTGATGGATCTTCATTTGGGTCCCACCCACTAATGGTGGCTCTATCTTAGACTTTCTCATCTCTATCTTGCTTAGTGATTATCTGCCCCTGGGTATTATTTTTGTCTTTCTTTGTACCCCCAACACTTAATGCAGTTCCTGGCATACAGTAAGTACTTAACAAATGCTTGTTGACTTGATTTGTTGATTAAGTATGTATAATAGACACAGACTTTGGGCTGGAGGGCTCTATGAGTCATGTTTCTGAAATAAGAAGCAGATTTTCTTTTTTTTTTCTTTATTATTTTTGGGTTAAGAGCAGCCATTTTGAGCACCATGATTGGTGTTTGTTAAGTATTGAGTGAGCAGTCATATTTTACACACTTTGTAAAAATGGGTTTTTGTTAAATCTGCATAACTCTATTTGGGAGCAATTATGATTTTTCACCTGTACACGTAAGACTGCATATGATCTATGCCACTTTAATTATTTCAAGACTCTTTTCTGTCTGGCATTGAGGAAGAAGTGAAAGGACAATGCTTATGCTTTCCTGGGACCCCAGAGGATTGTTCTATGTTGGGGATACAGCAAGTGTATTTTACTTTACAAGGATAACAATTTTTTTTACAAGAGAGAGAATATAACAGGAGACAAGCTGATCTCAGTCACTGTTGCTGAAGTCTCCCTGTGGCATTGGTAACGTGCCCAGATATTCTATAAGTGGTCAGCTAACCAGACTTTTGATTGGCTTCTGAATCAGAACCAGGATGCCTTCAAAAAGCACTAAATTGCTAAAATAGGCCTCTTTCTTTTTTCTTACCTAATTGTCATAGAGTGAGAGATGCATACTTCTAAGTGTCTAAATAGGAAGAAACCTCAGGATCTGAGGTTTCCAGAGCTGACATGTGGCCCATTGAGTACAACCCTTCTCCCCTTTTTTTTCCTCCTTGCATTTATACTTTCTTGCTTTTAGGTGAAGTATGATTAAAGGCAACTGCAACCTTCTAAACTCTGAAAGATTAGAAAGGTGAGCCATCACAGACCAGGGAGACAAAACCCATGTTGGGGTTTGTGGGCAGTTTAATATAGCTTGTCAGCACCATCCTGGTGCTTAGTGTAGCAGAGGATTGACCTTGATACCAAGATCCAGTCCCTCCCAGCAATGGAGCAATTCTGTCTATAGGCCATTGTCTTTGTTCGGTCATTTTCAGTCATGTCTAACTCTTTGTGATCCCATTTGGATTTTTCTTGGCAAGGATATATGAAATGGTTTGCCATTTCCCTCTCCAGTTCATTTTATAAATGAAGAAACTAAGGTAAATAGACTATTCAGAATTCAGAAATGAATTCAGAATTGAATTTTGTAAAAACTGCTTTAAAATTGATTCTACTCTCTCTTGAGAGACCAAAGTGATATGAAGGAGAATGTGCCCCCAACTACTGGGAAGAAATATTTGTCAGTTTATCTTTACTATGTATTTTCAGTAAATATTCCTTTGTAAAAGTTAGTTATCTGATTAGTTAAATAACACTGGGCCATTAATCACTGGAGATTTATATTGGGGAGACTATACCAATATGGGAACTTTAGCTAATAGCATTAAGGAAAGACAATTACAACCCTTTTAGGGATACTTCTACCACCCCAAAAGGGTGATTTAACTTTACTTGGGGAATATTTCTTCAGTGTGAGTTGGGATAAGGATACCAGAGCTCTATGGGCCAGTGGTTGATGAGTTTCTATATATCTACATAAGTTTTTAGACTCCCTTTTCAGAATTGTTTCTTGTTTTGCCTTCAAAATTTCATTCTTGAAAACTTTACAGATAATCAAGCTCTTGTGATAACGGTTATCTTTAGCTCAGATGACTAAAGCATTGTGCCAAGGAGGCCAAGGTCATTCAATTAATCCCCTAATTGTCAGTTACCTTTGCTCTGATTCAGGCCACTAGATACAGTCTTAACTCTGGTCAGCTATCTTGTGAACACGTACTGCTATTCATGAGGATGAGGAGACAAGTGGATGGATATGGATTCTCAGAAATCCATCATCCCCTTTGGAAAAGCAAAAACTCAGAGAGAATATTTTGGTGGGTCATAGTGGTACTTAGCTATATGAGCAGTGGAAAGGAAAGGGGAGGAGGAAAGTGGGGTACCTATTTCCCATCCACCAGCAATCTTACCCATCCTACTCCTCCTCAATGTGGGGTAGAGGGAATCTGGCACTGAAACAACTAGAGCCAGTTATGATGAGTACAGAAAAGCTTCATGGGTAATTAATGAGGAACTTTGACAGTCTAAAACACAAAATATAATCTAGAATATCCTAAGAAATAAGAACAATTAGGAATATTAGCTGATAATTGGACCTTAAAATAAGAAGCTGACATTTTAAAAAGCTCTGAGAAGGACAGAGAGGAACCTTGACTCTCCATGTCTAAATATAAAATGAATTATCCAAAACAAAATTTAAAATGAGTCTTCCTCCTCCTCTTCCTCTAATCTCAGCCTCCATACATGTACCCAATCTCTCTTCTGTATCCTTTATAAGAGAATAGTTTTAGAATTATAATAATAGCTTTACATTTAGGGTGGCAAAGTGCTTTAAATATGTTATTTTATTTGATCCTTAAAACAACCTTAGGAGATTGGTGGTGTTATTATCAGAGCTGGTGATGCCATAGATAGGGTGCTTTGGCTAGAGTGCTGAGTTCATATTCAACCTTAATCACTTATTATCTGATATGCTGAGCAAGTCACTTTAACCCTGCTTCCCTCAGTTTCCTCAACTGTAAGATGGGGATAATAATTGCATCTACCTTCCAGGGTTGTTATGGGGATCGAATGAGATATTTGTAAAAAAACACTTAGCACATTCATTCTTTTATACCATTAAGTAGCTAAGGCAGGATCAAAACTCAGATCAAGACTTGAACGTCAACACTCTATGCACTGTGCCACAAAAATCTGTAAATCTTATACTTTTAGATCTGTAAGAGACTTTAGGAACCTCACATTTTAAGAGACCAAGAGAATTGAAATGACTTATTAAAGGGCACCCAGATAGACAGTGACAGAGATAATGTTCTTTCTCTTATAGTATGATCTAAACTGGAGCTGACTGGAAAGGAGGTATTTTAAGAAAGCAGAGATCTTATTGCTTCTATTTGACATGTTAATTGTTACTAATGATCCTAATAATTCAATTCAATTTAATTCAACAAGTGACCTACTATGTGGCCATCATTCTAGAGATACTCAGGGGATATGAAGAGAGTTCTCCATTTTCAAGAACGAGTAAGAAAGAAAAGAATGACTCACATAAATGTTTTAGAAGAAATACTAGACATCATGGTAAAATGTTCAATTGTGTGGTTCAGAAACAAGTGCTATGGGAGATCAAGAAGGGAATACATCAGAATGGGCAGAGCTATGGGAGGGGGATATTGTGGAAGAGGATTAGAGCTAGTCCTTGAAAAATGAATGGGATTTCAAAAAAGATTACTACTGAATATGAATATATTGGGTTTTTCTCCTGTTTCTCTAAAATTAATCCCATCCCATTCCATTCTTCCACAATGTGGGTAGTGGTAGGAGATAAAAGCAAGAAAGGAGAACAGTGGAGTCTGCAAAAACTCCAATAAGTCTCTGGACCCCCCATTTCTTCCTGGACTACATTGGACTGGAGAGATTACACAGGTGATCACCTATTCCCTCTGTCCCCTCCTCCAGAGAAATGGCTATTGCCAGAAATCTCTCCATAGCATTGATACAACCTCTTGCCAAAAGGTCCAGAATGAGATTTTGTATGGAGAGCAGAAGGAAGAACCTGACCTTTTCAGAGCAGCTGAGGAATCTAAAAGAAAATCCATCCTAAGTTATGGGAGAATTCCTAAATCCATTGGGAAAAGAGTCAAAATTTTTAACTGGCGATTAGAATTTCAATAGATGGTTAAATAGAATGAAATAAGAGAAATGAATGGGATTAATCAAAGAGAATTCAGATCTTTTTAATAAATCCTTTCTCTCCTATATCCCAGCTATCTCCCATCAATTTGATAAAAATTATGGGATATGGACTTTATTGTTGTTTATTCTTCCTTTTTTTTTTTTTTTTTTTTTTTTTTTTTTTGCTGAGGCAATTGGAGTTAAATGAATTGCCCAGGGTTACATAGCTAGGAAGTGTTAAAAGTCTGAGGCCATATTTGAATTCAGGTCCTCCTGACTTCAGAGCTGGTGCTCTATCCTTTGCACCACCTAGCTGCCCCATTTGTTCTTCATTCCTGAAGAGGATCATGATATCAGGCAGGTGATAGCACGACATGCAAGCGGTTTAAGTGAGGATGGGCTATACAAAATCACAGTCTCGTTCCTCCAGAGTCATCTGGCCCCAGTGGCCAGATATAGATCAGGATGACTGGAGGTGGTCCTGGATGAATCTTAATGAGATCCCCTTTCTTGAAGGTATATGTGCACTCTGGCATCTTACTGAGAAGATCTGAAGAACTCTTTTGATTAGTTCCCAGTGTTTAGAGCTAGGACCAAGATGACTGAGGGATAGGGTCCCTCCTCTGTGCTCTGGAAAAGAAAAGTATGAACTAGCTTGGTTCTGTTTTTGCACACTTTCTCTCTTTTGAATTCCAGACCATCAAGGGCAAAGGAAAGCATTCCTCTTCTTTCCACCTCAAGCGAAGAAATGGTGACTTTTTGTGAGAAGGGAGCTCTTGGACCTCAAGTTCCTTTTGCCCTTTTGTTCCCTTTTCTGTGCACAGGTCAGAGAGTAAAGTTTTTGAGAATAAATCTTCCAAGATTTGTGGGTTATGCCAAGGGTTATTATGTGAACCTTGGGATTTTTTTCTAAGTTCTAACATTCAGGCACTGGACTTCCTAGAGAAAGATTTCTTCATCTTGACATCCCTTTGAGAAGGAAGAGATTAGCTACCAAGACCTCTGAAGCTGAAGAGGGTGGTGTGGAGTCATAATAGGGGACACCAGGAAATCTGGACTTTGTCAATCTTTCCTTATGGTTGCTTGACCAATGTGGGTTCAAAATGAATGGTTAGCACTTATCCAGAAGCCAAATAGTATCTTTATCTTCCTGGGGAAGCCTAGTGAACTATTTGAATGCTTAATGTTCTATATTTGTGCTTAGACTCTTGTGATTCAGGCATTTTCAGTGGTGGATGAAATAAAAGACTGTCCCATGCTCAATGTACTCAGAAAGTACATTGAGTGCCTGTGTGGGAATTAAAAATTCTGTTATTCAATTTTAGGGACACCTAGATACAAGCCATCCCTAAGCTTTATTTATTTATTTATTTTTAAGATTTCCTTGGAGAAAGATTTCAATGGTGAGACATCAATCAGAGAAATATTCTGATCTAGGAGTCAATCCCCAGAATGAATCCAATCTGTGTGAGTCTAGAGTGTGTGGGGCAAAAGAGACTAGACTTCAGAGTGTGTAGAAGAAAAGGAAAAAAGACAATCAAAATTTGTATCTGAGAGCAAAGTGAATAAGGACACATGTTTGAAATACTTGACTAGCTTCTTTCTAGTCAAAGATGCTTGTTTAATTCCTCTACAAATATTTGCCAAACTCCTAGAATTTAGCAAGTATTTATTTAAACTGCCACCGTGGAAAGGTAGAATGGGGAGGGCTCTGGCTAGTGGCCGGAGTAGCTTGGGTTTTGAAATCAAAAGGCTGCAATGGGGATTAGCAACTTTGTCATTGATGGTGAGAAATCACTTTATCTCTCAGAATCTCTGTTTCCTTATCTATAAAAGAAATCAATAATATTTGTTGTATCACCTCTAGAGGCAGTTAGGAGGAATGCAGAAGTGCTATGTGAATATGAACTTTGGAGATCATTCTGAGGACTCTAGCATAATGCCATGCAAGTTGTGTGTGTACATACATGTGTACATATACAGTATACATACATATGTATGTATACACAACATAATAATATACACGTGTGGGTCTACATGTACATATAGTTTATATACATCTATGTGATATCCCAAGAGTCTTAGGGCAGTTTTAAGTTTCAATAGCTTTAAATTGCACTAAGATTTTTAAAACACCCTGTATATTTGAGAACAGGGAGAACAGGGACAGAAAAACATATTGTTGTTGTTTGTCTTTCATTTTCAAAGAAGACCAATGATAGGGTACTGTCTTGACTTGTGCATTAATTGGATTTAAATGAGGCATAGACATAGAGATATGCATATATGTGTGTATAAATGTTTACATATAAATTGATAAATAAGTGTGTTTGTATGATATACATATGTATACATACATATGCACATGTGTATGTATATACACACATGGATTGTCCCCAAAGGTTTAGTGCAATTTATGTTTTAATGGTTTTAAATTGCACTAAGACTTTTGGGACACTTCATATATATGATAACAGGGATATACACACATACATGCATTTATGAATATTCTCAATTAGTTTGTATATACTTGGAGAGACAAAACATTTTATATAACAATGCAAGACCACATACGATTGCTTCATCACAAATGGTACAATTAAGAAGTATTATATAGAATTTTATATGGAATGAGAATTTATTCAAAAAATATTTATTGAGAACCTACTACTGTATACAAGGCATTGTAAGACATAATTTCTGTTTCAAGGAGTTTATGATAGGGGATATAAGACATGTGTTTAAAAAAAAAAA
>JAJPUD010006052.1:0-20040 GCA_023553655.1 Myrmecobius fasciatus | reverse complement strand
GGGGGGTTGGGATTTTTAAAAATCTTTTTGTTGCAAATCCAAGCTTTTATGTTCAAACTGGAAAACTCCACCATCACAAAAAGAGCAGAGATGGCTGGACTTCAGATGGTCAAAGAAAGATCTGAGGGCTTTAGTGGACCCCAAACTCAATAGAAACGTTAATTTAGCAATATGGTTATTAATCTATAAATAATAATTAATTAACATAACATAGAAGATCAGAAAAGTAATGTAGATCATAGAAACATAGGAAAGGGAGATCAAGAAGGATATTAGAGATTATCCAATTCAACCTCCTTATTGTATGAATGGAAACCTAGAGCCCTAGTGACAGCCCAAAGTAACACAGGTTGATTGAATTATGAAAGACATAGTGTCCAGAATAAGCTCAATTAAAATATTTTCTGGTCCTAGTCCACCTAGGCAATTATGTTCAGTTCTGGATACTATATTTAAAAAGAACTTTGACAAACTTGCATAGGAGCAGCTAGGTGGCACAGTGGATAGAACAGTGAGCCTGGAGTCAGGAAGACCTGAGTTAAAACATAATTTCAGATACTAAATTTGTGATCCTAGATAAGTCATTCAAACCTTGTTTGCCTCAGTTCCCTCACCCATAAAATGGGGATAATAATAGGCATACTTCCCAAGGCTATTATGGAATCAAATGAGATAATCATTTTAAAGTATTTAGCACAATGCCTGGTACATCATAAGACCTGTTTAAATATTATTATTATTATTATTATTATTATTATTAAATCTAGAGGAATGGCAACCAGGATGATGAGGATACCCGGAACCATGCCATATGAGGACTGACTGAAGCAAATGGCTACATTTATCCTGGATTTGAGAAGTCTTAGGAAGTCTAGAAGACTTTTAAGGGTTAAGGGCATTTTCTGAGGATCTAAAGAACAGTTATGGGAAGATGGTTTATACAGGGTCCTAGATGACTCAATTTGGAAAAATGGGTGGAAATCTCAGGCAGATTTAGTCAGTGTAAAGAAAAACTTTTTAACTATTAGTATTAAAAAAAATTAATGGAGAGCCGTGAAAGAAAGGGTCTTCGAGTGGGTGATAGCATATCCCTTAGCAGAGAGGTTAGGGGTTTCCTTGTTCAAGTACATTTTGACTGCTAATGCTGCCATCCAGATGTGAGCAGATGGAGACCTGGACAAAGACTGGTAGGAAGAAGGGATTCACCTTAGAAATGGGTGTGTCAAATGATCAAATATGTGTGAGGAGTAAGAGAAGTTAAATTTCCACAGAAATCAAAACAGGATGAAGGGAGGGGTGAAGTATCGTCTTAAGATATCCCCAATCAATCACCAGTGAGTCAAGGAAATAGCTAAACAACAAAGTTGCTGACAAAGAGGCCCAGGCCTGAACCAGCCCAAACCAGCTAGACCCAATGACAGTACACAAGCTTTTTGACATATGGAATGGGTGAATAAAGAGGATTTTAAATTGACCAATTGCAACTCTGATTGTAAATTGACTTAATTGTTATTCAGATAATAAAGCCAATCAATTGTAACTAACTTTGACTGTAAACCCAACCAATCTGAACCTTGAAAGGAGAGGTAAAAAAAACCTAACAGTATGAATTCTGTTATTATTATTATGATTCTGAATGTGGTGTGTCCTCCTTGGGAGAATACCCACTTCAAATAAAGCTTTCTTCTCTCACTGTAAAAGAAAATTGGTTGTAACATTACTCTTGAACTAGCTTGCAACCAAATGGGAGCTCATCCTGGGCTTACTCCCCAGTCCTGCTAATTTCCAGGAGGTCTTTTGATAACATGTCTCGTTTTTCAATGGAGATTACTCTCAAGGACTTTAGTTGTACCTGGAATAGGAAAAATTCTGGATATGAATCCCAGCCATACTGGATTACTGAATGTATCTATGTATTATCATCTTTCTGCTTCACCCAACAGAGGATAATGACTAGCATTTTGAATTTTCAGCATGGAAGAGGAGGTTAAATCCTGCCTCTGACATTTACTAACTGTATGATTACAGATAAAGACACTTAAGGTACTAGGTCCTCATTTTCCCCACCTGTAAAATTGGAAAAATTGTAGTATCTATCTCCTAGGTTATTTGCAGTGCTCATAAGAAATGATGTAAATAAAATAAAGGCAGTTAGATGGTTCAGTGGAGACTTGGAGTGAGTTGGGAAGACCTGAGTTCAAATGTGACCTCAGATCTGCTGTGTTACTCTGGCTCAATCACTCCACCTGTTTCCCCATCTGTAAAATAGGGGTCCTCTTTGAGAATGAAGGGCAAAAACCAACAATTATAATAATACCACTGCTTCTCAGAGTTGTTATGAGGATAAAATAATATTTACATGATGCTTTTCAAACATGAAATCATCATGTAAAAAAAAAAAAAGCTTTAAAGAATCACAGAGTGTCCCAAAAGTCTTGGTGCCATTTTAAAGCTATTAAAGCTGATCTAAGTATCACTCAGCAGCAGCAGCATTATTGTCATCAACATCATTCTTATTTTCTAAGCCTCTGCCCTTGGAGAACTGCCTGGGAGGGAAGGCTGAGCCTACTCAATAGTGTCCCTTGGCCTGAGGAATTGACTTCCCACAGAGAACTGCCTCCAGTTACCACACAGTCTCTGACAGAAAGCTGTAAGAGCTCTGCAGCCTTCCAGCAGAGCTGTTCTGTAGCTGAACTGCAGAAGCACAGAGAAATGTGGGTTCCCTAAAATAATCTTCTGATTCATGCCACATGAATCCCTGGTATATAGACTGTCAGAATTTAAGGAGCAGGTGTAGTTCTCCCGATGCTTTGAATAGGAACTTGTTCAAATCATGTAGGCTTGTTAGAAACAGTTTTTTCAAAGGATTAGTTTATAATATCTCATCTGTAGTGGTAGTGAGGGGGTGGATTCAAAAAAAGGAAGGAGGAAATACTGATGGGAGAGGCAAGGGAATCGAGAAACTGTCATACACTAGGAACATCTCAGAACAAAGAGAAAAGAAGATGCTCACCTCTAAGTAAGGAGATGCTCTGAGTGTCTGGGAAGAATAAGGCGGAATTAGATTCAGCAGGAGAAGCTGATTCTCTGGAGCAATGGTGTCAACCTCAAATAGAAATGGAGCCATCAAAGCTCAGACTTCGAAAACCGCTTATTAACTTATCTTTGTTCTACCAGATTTTTATTAATTTTATTAATAATTTCCCAATTACATTTGAATCTGACTCGGGCTTCCCTCTGCAGCAATGTGGGTAGCAACGTGGCCTGTAGGGAGAAGGTTAGTTGCTCCAGATTCCAAGGGCCTACACAATTTAGCCCCAACTTATAAACTCATGAATTTATAGAAACATAAAGAGTTAGAAGAGCTATTTGAGGTCTTCTCATCTAATCCCCTCATTTTACAGGTGAGAAAATTAGATTAGGTAAAATAAAGCATTAATTAAATGCTTCCCAAAGTCTGGTAGGGACAATTTTAGGTGATGAAATGTATAGAGTTGGGGGCTGGTTAAAATATGACCTCAGATTTAGTTGTGAGATCCTGGGCTAATTACTTTATCCTTTTGCCTCAGTTTCCACATTTGTCAAATGAGTTGAAGAAGGAAATGGCAACCCCCTTCATTATCTTTGCCCAGAAAACTCCAAACAAGTTCCCAAAGAGGCAGACATGATTGAAAAGCCTGAATAATAACACCACAATCAAGTAGGGTGCTAAGAGATGAGAATTCAAATAAGCTAAGGGAAAGTTCCATGAAGGAGTTTGCATTCTATAGGGGGAAGATCACATAGAAAAGGAAGTTGAAAAGGGGGTAAGGGTAGGTATCATGCTGGGGTAAGATGCAGAAGTCCAGAGATTCAGGAGCAGACCAAGGTGAGGAGTGAGCTTGGCTGCTACTGAAGGTATTTGCTCAAATAGAGCTCCCTAATGAGAGGACATGGGGTCTCTGGGGTGGAGGGATTTTCAGAATAGTGGTGCAGATGGAAAGGTCCAGAGATTCAGGAGCACAGCCTAAAAACCAGATAGGTAAAGGGATTCTGGATAACAAAACACTGGTGTCCTTTTCTCTGGCCACTATAAGTCATCTTATTCACCCTATCCTCCACCAAATCAATCCACAAAGATCCCTCCCACTTCTGACTTCTTACCCCACTTATTGTTAATTCCATTAATTCTAGAAATCAATGATAGACATTTCTGCACATTCCACTTTATGTATAGCTGACTTCCCTTCCCAATGAGATCATAAGCTACTTGAGGACAGGGACCTCTTATTTATCTTTTTATTTTCCACAGAACTTCTTCTGGGCACAGTTCAGAGTTTTTTCCATGAGAAAATTAACATGAAAGACAACATGGCATAGGAGGTAAAGCATTGGATTTAGAGTCAAGAAGACAGAACATGACACTTAATAGTTATATGATGTTTGGAAAATCACCTAATTTTTTGTGCCTTTTATTGTTGTTTAGTCATATTAATCATATCCAACTCTTTGGAGCCCCATTTAGGGTTTTCTTGGCAGAGACAGTTTGCCATTTCCTTTTCCACTCATTTCACAGATGAGGAAACTGAGGCAAACAGAAGTAAATAACTTGCCCAGGGTTTCACAGCTAAATCTGAGGTCAGATTTTAACTCAGGTTTTCCTAACTTCAGGCATGGTTCTCTATCTACTACCACCTAGCTGCTTTTATAGTTTCCTTAACTAGAAAAAAAGGAAATTGGATTCCATGACCTATAAGATCCCTCCCAGCTTTAAATAAAGTGTTCTTATGAACTGGAAAGTTACAGAAACCATTAAGTCATTAACTTGGAGCAAATTGTTCCTTTACTAAAATGAAGCAATCAAAAAGAAGAGAACAATAATATAATTAAAGGGAAAGAAGCTACTGGGAGAAAAGGACAAAGAAGAAAGAAAAAGTAATATAAAACATGAGGAAGACAAAAAGTGGAAGACAGAAAGGGAGGGGTGGAACTTCATCCCTCTCAAAGAACTAACATTTATGGTTGAAAAAGCCTGTGCTCAGCCAGTGCAAAAAGATCCCTTCAGAACATCCCTGACAATTGGCCATCTAGCCTCTGCTTATGAATATGGGAGGATGCAGGTTACTGAGGCAACAATCACCCCATCCTCTTTAGCTTGACATATTTATCACGTGAGAACATCTCTACTGTGTCAATCAGAAGTATGAAATGAGTGTTAAGAAGGTCTAACCACCCTCATTTTAATCAGTCAATCAACTGGGAGAATCCAAAGAAGCAGCAAAAGAATCTAAACCATGCTATCAGGGAGAAAGCAATTTGAACTTTTACCTCTGCTGTTTTCATGAGTCAGTGGAGGCAGGTAAATGGCACAGTGTCAGGACTGGACCTGAGACCTAAGACCTGAATTCAAATCCCTCAGATATATTCTAGCTGTGTGACCTTGGGCAGATTACTTAATGTCTATTTTTCTCAGTTTTCTTCATCTGTAAAATGGGTATAATAATAGCACAAACCTATTTGTTGTTGGGAAGATCAAATTAGATAATAATTGCAAAGAACTTAGCCTAATGCTTGTCACATAGTAAGTGCTATATAAATTTTAACTATTAGTATTAGTGGAGGTCCAAAAGGAAGGTGTTAATTATCTGTGATGATAGTGAAGATGATGGTAGCTACCATTTATATCACACTTTGAGGTTTGCAAAGTGCTTTATATGCATTATTTATTTTGTTCTTCAGAATAACCCTGTGAAGTAGTGTTATCATTATCCTCATTTAACAGATAAAGAAAGGAAGGTTGAAAGAGGTGAAATGGCTTACCTAGAGTACCACAGGTGGGATTTAAACTCATTTTCCTGAATCCAAGTATAACTAGTTTCCATGAATGAATGGATGGATGGATGGATGGATGGATGGATGGATGGATGAATGGATGAATGGCTAGATGGATGGATGGATGGATGAATGGGTTGATGGATAGGTGGCTGGCTGATTAAATGGGTAGGTGGATGGATAGATGGGTGAAAGGATGAAAAAGCATTTGTTAAATGTTTACTATGTGTCAAATATTGTATCTAACAAGCCATATTCACTTTCCTACTGGAGTCTAAATCCTAAAATTAGTACAGTAAGGCAGGATGCCTACATAAGTCTCTGGTTGAAGAATGGGGGGGGAGTAAAAAGTTTGATTTATCGGAATGTTGAGGGATTACTTCTAGAAATCTTAAGTTCTGGGATATAGCTGGAATATTTGTTTTGTCTGACTTCATGACTACTAGCAATCATAACATCCAAACTGACTTTGTAATAATCTCCATCAGTCCTTCAAGTAACAGAAATGAACAATTCATCTATGATGTAGCCTATTCATTTTAGACTTATTAATGGAACTACAGTCTCTAGGGAAAAGATTCCATGGCCTTCTAGACTGATTCACAGATGTAGCTATACACACACACACACACACACACACACACACACATAAAAAAAAAATATATATATATATATATACACCATGGTGAAAGATACATAAGTGAGAATGTATATAACACAAATGTGAGATTAAGTCTATATATTAACATATATATATATAATGCATGTATAGATATACATGTATACACACATATGTATGTATGTATGTAATGTCAAGTCATTTTCCCCATCACATCCCTGGATCCAGTGTTATGGAGAGCCACAAAGGAAATAGTTAAGGAGATCAAACATGCTGACATGAAATTCCTTGGGAATAATTACAGAACAACCTATTAAAGGAAGACCAAAAAAATCTGATATTTTCTATTCAAAGATAACAAAGCACTTGCCAGTATTCATCAATTTGTTTTCTGCAGGACTCAGAATGGGAAGGACCAATCTGTGTTGCTTGGGTGAAGAAAATGAAATAGCAGAACAGATTTTTCCTTTTCCCTGGTTCTAGATATTCTAGGGACAAATGCCTTTGGTTTAGATGATTGTATTATTTTCATTATGTTTCTAAGGGCCCAAACAACCTCAGGCCCAATTATTCTAAGAATTTAACTATATTAGACTTTCAATTTGATTCTCCCTCTTCAAGCTCTATTTGGCAAAACAACTGTCATACTGAAACTGAACAGAAGAGAAAACCCTTATTCCATACCTTTCTTGGATTTTTAGTTCAAACTGATGGTTTCTAAAACTATTGGCTAAAGCAAATTCCTGTGTGATTTTGAGACTACGGAGTAAGGCCAGAGGCCTATACATCTCTTTGCCAACCAAATAGGACTATGCAAATGTGACTTTACTCCTTGTTGCTGAATGCATTCTGAGGGACTAAAGATGGACAGTCTTCTTCCTGTATTCCTTTTATAAACCAGTAGAGATCTTCTGCTTCTACAGATATACCCAGATCCATTTACTAATGGGAGAATTGGTGAGATTTCTCTATGTCTGGCCTGACCCCAAAATATCATGCTGTTTTCCTACCATCTTCGTGACCTATTTCTTCTCTTCTTGCTCTAGCTTATACCTTGTACAGCCTTCTCTTACTCAAATCCTTCATTTACATGCCATGGTATCACCTCCCAGAAGTCTTGGTCTTTCTCAAGAAAGGACAAATAACAACCATCACCTTTGAGCAAAATTTCCAGTTTCTGCCCTGAGGCCCTAGTCTCTTGATTTATGGGATTTCTCTATACCTGGCACAACCCAGTGACAGCAAATGCTGTTCTATCATAATTTCTACTTCTAGTTTTTTAATTAACTATTCATACAATATTCCCATTCCTAGAAAGGACACATCAATTATTCAGTCATCTTATGACTCCACCCACCAATTGGCATATGATATCCTAGTTGAACAGAACCATCCCTGGCCCCCAAAATAAAGGTGCTCTTCTCACTTTTCAGAATGTAAACTCCTGGAAGATTGGTACCATCTTGCTTTTTGTTTTTGTTTCCTAAACATTTAATAGAGAGTCTGTCATATAGTAGGCACTACATATATACCTTTTTAGTCATCTATCAAACATTTTACAAAATTCACCAAATCTAATTTATTATGTATTTCTACTACCTCTTTGTTTCTTTTATTAGATCAGTCAACTTAGCCTGAATTTTTCCCTACAAAATCCTACACCAAAACCTTCTTGTGATTTAGAGATGGGTTGTCAAAAGTGATAGAGCATAACATTTGGCAGATTCTATAGTGATGGAAAAGCTTTGACCCATGGTAATAAACTTGTTCTATTTTCCAAGGACTAACCTATCAAAATATGGAGGGGCATGTCATTAGGAGTCTGGCCACTTGGTGATGATTTGGAATTTTTTGTCAATGGCAGCCAATAAAACAAAGACAAATTTTAAAAGGCCCTTAGTCCTGTGTGGTACCCTTCTGCTTTAGCAATGATGATGACAGAGTAGTGAGCAAGGGAGCAGAGGATGCTAAGGAACACACAAACTTTAATATGACCATTGATGCTGTGAGATCTTTGTCCAATAACTAACAAAAGGGAATATTTCTGGAAAAGCTGAATCATACCACCTCAACAGTCTTTCTATAAATGAAGCCAAAAGATAGAAGTTGTAGCTAAGTGGAAAGATGGCTCATAGATACTCCCTTGAGAGGCAAAGAAAGGAATTGGTAGGCAGATTTTATAGTAATGCCCAGAGTTAACAAGAAATATTTCAAGGAACATTTTGGTAGGGTAAATGGTTATAAGGAGTGATTACCAAATTACTACAAATATTTAACAGTAGTGATTATCAAACAAGATCACTGCATCTTTGGCACTAATATCGATTACTGTGAATGAAATGATAGAGAAGTTCTACAAAAATGTTGATAAGACCCTCCAAATCAAGTAAATATGCACTCCAATAAGTGGTAACTTCAGTGCAAAGGTTAGAAAAAGTAAGAATAAAGAGAAATATAAAGGAAAGCAGGAATCCAGAATAAGAAACAAGAAAGCCATAAAACTTACTGATATTGTTGGCCATGACATGCATCAAATAATATGATAAAGAATAAAGGAGATAAAGAATGAAGGAGATTATATTTTAGAGAGAAAGAGCCTTTTTTAATTGATGTTTGAATTATCACTGAATGAATTATGTATATAGCCAGTTCATCAACTTGTCAGAGCTAAGATCAGAATTAATAAAGTGATGATGATGATGATGATGATGATGATGACGATGATGGTGGTGGTAGTAGTGATTGTAGTGGTGGTAGTGAGAAAAGTAATATACAATTGAAATAGCTTTACCCTGAATTGTTTAAATAAGGAATTAAAAATGGCAAATGGGCAACAGAAATGACACTGGTACTAACGATAAAAATTTTATCCAAAGGTAACACCTAGTTAGAATAGGAATGTTTTTAAATAATTCAAGGAAAAATGATGGTTGATTATGAGCAATATCATCTCATGAAGCAAAGAGATGCAGTAGAAAGTAAAACCAGTTTAAAGACATGTTAGCAAGATATTCAACTTTAAGCAAAATCTTCCTGAGGCAATTAGAGAATGAGAATGAAAGGACTTCAAAGAGAAGAAAAAAGAAAAAGTTTCACAAAAACTATTTTAAATTATTTTTCACCAAGAACAACAATGGAACCACCACTCTTAGACCCTACTATCACAGTCCTAGATGTGCTTAGGGAGGAAGAAGAGGTAATACTAAAAAAAAAAGTTGAGAAAAGTAGCTGGATTTGACCAAGTGTATGTAGAAAAATTATGTAATTGAGACTATACAATTGTAAGGGCACTGAGAAACTAATAAACAAGGCATTCATAGGGAAAAAAAATCAAACATGGAAAAAATCTTAGATCTTTTTTAAAGTGAAAAAGGCAGCCAAGAGAATACCATTTAGTATTGACCTACATTCCATCTATGCAATATTTTTATTGGAGTCATCTGTACATGAATCAATGAGGTCCTTGATGAGTGTATTAGCAGGGAAAAGCAGGCTTTTGCAAGGGATAGATATTCAACAGTGAACCATGTCTTCACCATTTCACAATTTAATCTGGAGAATATAGAGAATAGAAGAATCTATTGTCCTTATTGTTTGTTGATCATGGAAAAAAAAGTTTTTGATTCAATAGAACAAAGCACTTTATTGAGTTTTTTGTTTTTCTTTTTTTTTGCAACAAGATCTATATCATCTATACTTCAAAATCATTCAAGATTCTTTGGAAAGTATAACAATAGAAATAACCCTTCTCTGATAAGAAAGGTGAGGCAGAAGACATTTAGAAATGTATGAGTATAAGTAGATATTTGTTGCCAAATTCAGTGCAAAAAGAGTTTCTCTGTGGATAGTGAAGTTATCCAAATATATCTATTGGTGAAGGACATTGTGCTGATCAAGAATACTGTAGCACCTCCTGGAAGAAACATGTATATGTACATACATGCATACAAACATATCTATCTATCTAAAACTACTCAAAGAAATTTGGTCTGTATATCCACACAGGAAAGACCAAAAGGACAAAATATGTCCATTAAAACCCTGTCAACTGCTTAATTTCAATATGTATTAGAGTGAACACTCTATGGAGAGTATCCAATAGCATACATATGTGGGACAGGTATTACAGATAGACAATGAAATGAGTCCAGAATTGAACAGGAGAAGGAGAGTGGGGCTGAATTGCTTTAAGGAAACTGCAAAACTTCTTTACTGACTAACCTCAATCTTCCCATGAAAGCAAAATCCCATCTTTTCAATACTAACATTCTACCAATATTGCCATATGGCAATAAGGCACGGAATAAAACTGCCTCCAGAGAAATAAAAATTAGTATTATACAGAGGGCAATGAATCACACATTGTGGGTGTGAGCAAGCCGCAACATAAAACCGATAAGGAATTTCAAAGAAGAACAAAGCAAAAAATATTATCAAGCAATTTGGGGATAGAGAAGATGGAATGAAATGGAAAAAACATAGGAGGGACAGAGGGTCTCACTAACTGAAGGCAGCTAGATGGTGATTCAGTGGATACTGCTCTGGGCCTGGAGTCAGGAAGAACTCAGTTTAAATCCAGCCTCAAATATTTCTAGCTGTGTGATCCTGGTCAAGTCATTTAATCTCTGTTTGCCTTAGTTTCCTCAACTGTAAAATGGGAATAATATCAACACCTACCTTCTAAAACTGTTGTGAGGATAAGATGAGATTATATTCATAAGACATAGAATAGGTACTTAATTAGTAATCAATAATTAATAATAATTAATAAATGCTTGTTTTCTACACTCTAATGCTTAGAGGAAGACACATATGGATGAATAGTGATAGAATATCTATTTCAGTATCCCCAATATCAAAGCACTTCTGAAGATAATTTGGGATGAAAATATTAAAAATTCAGCACCTATCAGTCACTACAAGTTCCATGTACTTGTTTTATTTTTTACTTTTGTCTAGGTCTGTAATTTTATCCATGTAGGGAACTCCATCTCCTCCCCCGACACAGCTTTGTGATTCTTTCATAATTTAAAGGCTTAGAGAGTTACCTGATCATCCTAAGAACTTACTTGCACAGCTAATGAAAGACAGAATTTGAACTCCAGATCTATTCAGCCTTTAAGACTAATCCTTTATCCACTAAATCACTTTGTTTCATCTTGCTCCTTGGCAGATCTGTTTGCTATCATATCCCTTTTACTATAACTCCACCAATCCTAATCAGACAATTAAGATTTCTGCAAGAAGAGGGTTTCTCAATTCTAAGGTCAGTTTGTTTGATAGATAGATAGATAGATAGATAGATAGACAGATAGACAGATAGACATATGTATATGTATATATAATTATCTGTACTTAAGTCATTTTTAGCTCTATAAAAATGTTAACTAAGGGACATTAAAAAGTGTATCTGAGAGGCAGCATCATATAGTGTATAGGGAGTGGCCACAGAGTTGGGAAAATCTGGGTTCCAATTCTGCATGTGGCATGTATTGACTATATGGCCCTAGATAAACTTCAGTGCCAGTCAAGTGTCTGAAACTAAAAGTTTCTGACCTCTATGAATAGAGGCAATTTTTTCCTTAGGAATTTCCTACTCACTGGTCAGAAGAAAAAAAAAAAAAAAGAATAATCACAACACACCTTGGTACAATCAAAACTAAGTTTTTTCAGTAGAGTTATGCATGTTTTTATACTTTGGGTTGAAATTCAATCTTCCCCTACTTCCCCATTTTTACTAATAAAAAATCTTTTTATTGTACTAAAAATTCATACACATAATTCATATATAGTTATACAAATCAGAAATACTTCTCTTATACTCATCTTCCTTAGAGTCATTAAGATCCTTCAGAGCAATTTATAAGTCCTGAGAAATAATCAGTGCTTTTTCAAATACTATCTTAGAATAGAAGTAAATGCAATAAAATATTTTATTAAGTATTATAAGAGTCTGAGCCCTTGGGGCTACTGAAAAACTGACCATATGTTCAAGCTGCCCACATGGTCCCATTCCACTGATTTAATACACCTTGTATATAATGGAAGAACTAGGTTCATTCATTCTGAATAAGAGGACAAATTCTCGGAATGGGAAACTTTCCATTCTTCACTAGAATGAAAATCTATTTTTACCTGCCACCTCTCATTGGAGCTCTTTATGGTGGATTTCATGTAAGAGATAATTTTTTAGTTGTGCTCCCTTAAGTATTTCAGCCTGTATGAATCACTCTTCCCTATTTCCCCGCCAACTCGGCTTTTTCAGAGGAGGATTGCACAGTTTGCAGAAGAACCATCTGTGATACAGCAGAAAAAGCACTTAGATTTGGAAGTCAGGAAGTCTTGGTTTATTCCCAGCTGTGGCACAACCAATTGTATGACTCTGGGTAAGTCCCTTCACCTCTATGTAAAAAGAAGATTAGACCAGAAAAGTTCTAAAAGATACCCCCAGCCTAGCTCTGACATTCTGTGATTGTATGATATAATCCAAATGTCTGTGTTAATGTTATTCTTGTCCCTTCTGTCTTCTTTCTCTTGTCATTTCACTGCTCCCCCACAAGGGAAATAGAGATGATATTCAAACTCATCCCATTTAGATATTGGTTCTTGACTTGATCAATACTAATTCATTAACTAGGAATACCATATCACTAAAACATTTGATTACTCTTATGGATGGCTTGGGGAGCCTTTTTTGATAGAACTTTTAAAAAATTGCACAATAATTGTGTCATTTCTAATAGCATGAGCAGTTTAGGAAACAATTTTCTTAAGCATCAGTGTTTATATTCACAGACTAACAGTAGAAATAGAAATTTTTAACAAATGTGAGAAAATAGCATGCAATTATGTTTCTGTTGATTATCTATAGTTTGGGATAGTATGTGGCAAGGTGTTTCCTCATTATCCTGAATACTCAAGAGGTTACTCTATTCCCATGGTTCCATCTATTATTAGAACAGCTCACCAATGTCAGATTATCTGAGTTCTAAAATTCTTGCCTCAATGTCTAAACCACTTTTCAAGCTTGGATAAATCATGAAACTAGTTTTATTTCTTATTACATTCTTCCAGTGTTCTTCCTGGAAAATGGAAGACAGAAAAGATTTCCTTTGTTTCCCTTCCAAAAATTATTTCAACAACTTTTCATTGTTACCTTCTGTTTTCACATTACCCATATTTTCTCCTTTGTATCTCTCACCTTCCTTATAAGAGAGCTATCACTTAGAAAAAAGTAGAAAATAGAAGGGGGAAAAACAGTGCGTGTAAGGTCCTGCATTCAAAAAAGAGGGGGGAAGTGCTTTCTCATATCTTTTCTCTAGGATATTATATGCTTTGGGGCAGCAGCAAAGGTAGCTTGCTAGACATTGTGACCAGAAGCAGAAAGAAATCTACCCATGGATAGGGTCCAGAACAAGGTTCAAAGTTTACAACCTATATGGGAGAACATGACATATCATAGATGAGTGTGAAATAAAACAAGGAGTAAAGTATGTTCCAATGAAAGAACACTGGGTTTGAAGCAAGAGAACCCAAGTTCCAGTCCTAAATTTGCCATTTACTATTTCTATGACCTTGAATAAATCATTTTACATTTTCTAGCCAAATTTCCTCATCTATAAAATGAAGAAGGTTGGACAGGATATAAGTTTTCTTCTAGATATAAATCAAGCATCTTATTATCCTAAATAAAGTAAAAAAGAAATAAGACAAAATGCTGTTAGGATATTTGAAGAAAGAGAAAATGCTTTTAAGGGATAGTGCCATATAAGACAGATGTGTCCATAAGGATTGTTTGAATGTAAAGACTTGATTCTCAGGTGATATGAACAGATATCTTGAGAATGTGGTCCATTCCTCTCTGAGAGAGACTGATTTCTTCCTTGAGGGGAAGGGGAAGAACAAAGTGACTAGTTACGTGCTTGACCTCTCACTTTATGGGATTATTAGGCTAGAATTACATCTGTCTGCTCCCCTCAGATGTTGCTGGTCTATAAAAGGTTCAGATCAAAAGCTGGTTCCCTAGTCACTCTTCAGGGGAGAGTAGATCTCGGCCTAGTCTCATCAGCATAACTCCTCACCAAGAAATGATTGACTACACAAAAGACTATCACAAATAGTGACTAGCAAGTAAAATCATTTATCCAAGCAAATAGCAAATACAAATTGGAGTTCTGCCAATTGGCATATACCAGAAAATATAGAAATGAATGAATTCTTTAGATGGAAATGAGATATCTCACTCAAATTAAAAGAGAGGGTCCAATCTTACCCAAGAAGAAGTTCTGACTCCAAAGTCTCTAAGTAGTCAAAGTGGAAATCAGGGACATATTGAAGAATCATCTTCCTCTACATGCCCACCCTTCCAATGTCCTTTGCTCTCTACTCCCTGGAGCATCTGTTGTCCTAAAGTCTCTGTTTTAAAGAATTTCTGGAACCAATTTGTTCCCTTAGTAAGCATATAGCTTCATAATGAGTTTTCTCTCCACCAATTTAGGAGTACATGCAAAATTCTCTAGGCTTTGTTGGGAGGATTTATCAATTGAGCTAAACTTGGGATGAAAGATAAGGAACTCTTAGAACATGACATCATTTTATAATGGATTTTCAAGTGTCTGCAAAACTCATTTTGATTCTATAAAGAGATAATAAGCTGGCAGGTATAAACACCAATATATTACCCCTTTCTGATTCTCCCATCTATAAACAGTCATTCTTCTTGGAATTCTTATACTTCTTCATACCTCAAATACACTTAGTTTATATTTTGTTTTCTGTTTTTCATGCTAATCTCATCTCTCCTACTAAAATATAAATTCCTCCTTTCACACTAAGCTGCAATACATTTTGACTTCTTTGACTTCTCATCCATGTTCCAGTAACCTTTTTATTAGAAAAATTCATCCTCACTCAAGATAGAATCAGCTTTGGTATTCATACCTTATCCCTAATTTCTGCCCTTCTGATTGGAAGGTGTAGCTATGAATTTCAAAGCCTTCATTTATGGAAAAGGCCCAGTATGGGCATCTTCTCATTTCCCATCAGATTGCACTATTTTGGAACTTCTATGATTTCTCCACCATGCCTCTACCTGGAGTACCATCTCCTTTTCAGCTTTCTTTTGTGTATTTCCTTCCTTCCTTAGATTGTAACCTCCTTGAGGGCAGGAATTTTATTTTATTTTTTGTATTGTAATCTTGGTACTTAGCACAGTGTCTAGCACATTGGAAGCACTTAAAACATATTAATGACTGATTTCTTGGGAGTCAAGGCTAATCTGTACTTAATTTTGTATTTATGGTCTTAAGACCATACCCTATGGGAGGTTGGCAGGTGGTTAAACGGAAGTTACAGTATCATAGATTTTGAGCTAGAAGGTATTTTAGAAGTCAGTTAACCCAATCCCCTTAAATGAGGAAAGTGAGGCTTTTAGAGTTCAAGTATTTTCTCAGGACCATCCAGGTGGTAAATAGAGGCAGGATTCAAACCCAAGGACAGAGTGTGATGATTTTATATTAGTCCTTTAATTTTTGTTAGTGTGGATATCCTTTTATTCATGAAAATTGCAAACTTTGTGAAAGTTCTTAATTTTGACGTTAAATTGGTAATGAACCTGCTTAAATTAAGCTCAGCTGATCCTCCAATGACAGATATATTGAATAGGCCTTGAAGTCTTTCCAGCCTAACAGGACCTGTAACTAAGTTGGCACAGTCTTGAAGAATCCATATTTCTTCCTCTGTGAAAGTAGGGTATCAGGATCTATGTTTTTAATCATAATGAAAAGCTGATCTAAAAAAAATGCATTTGGATGCAAGAGAAGATCCAGAGTGGAAAAGGATGGATGTGAGAGATCATTGAGATAGAATCAATGGGGGCAGCCAGGTGGTGCAGTGGATAGAACACCAGCCCTGAAGTCAGGAGAACCTGAGTTCAAATCTGATCTCAGACACTTAACATGTCCTAGCTGTGTGACCCTGGGCAAGTCACTTAACCCCAATTGCCTCAGCAAAAAGAGATAGAATCAATGACTCAGTAACTGATTAACCATGAACTGTGAGGCAAGGGAAAGAGTCAAAGATGACTCCAAAATCATGAATCTGGGTATTTTTTTTTTGAAGATTGTAGTACCTTCCACAGAAATGGGGAAATTTGAAAGAAGTGAAGATAAGAAAAGATCAATTTGTTTTAGATGTATTGAGTTTGAGATGCTGCTGAGATGTCCAGGAGATGTTCAGAAAGCAGTTGATGATGTGGAACTGCAGTTTAAAAGAACTTATCAGAGCTAGTATACAAGTTTGTGAGCTAGGCATGGAAGGTTTAATGACTCAAAGGCCAGTATATTATAACAACAAAAATCTGGGTGGTGCTATTTAGAAGGAAAATGTGGAACTTAAATGGGCAAGAAGTTGGAGAAAAATAGCAGAGGGAGGGTTGAAGTACAAGGTAAAGTTAGGAAGAGGAGTGTCTTCCAATTGCCCAATATACCTGTTGGTGCCTACGTGACTGATATAAACTTTTACCAAGAGCAAACAGGGACTGAGAAAAGGCATCTGTTGCATAAGCGTAGTAGCCACGTTATTAATATCATCCCAGAACAACAAGGAAGTATTAAGTTCTAATTTAGACTCATCTATAGTATATGCTGATCCTGACTTACATGGTGTTATTTTTTATTTATTTTTATTTTTAATTTTATTTTATTTGCATAACATATGTGTGGGTAATTCTTCAACAATAACCCTTACATAGCTTTTCGTTACAAATTTTTCCCCCCAACTCCCCACCCCTCCCCTAGATGGCAGGATATCCACTACATGTTAATTATGTTAAAATATTGGCAAATCAAATATATGTATACATATTTCCAAACTTATCATTGTTGTGCAAGAAAAATCTTATCTACACAAATGATATATCAGATAAAGGAAACACAATGTAAGCAAACATCAATCAAGGAGTATGAGAATGTTATGTTGTGGTCCACATTTCGCATCCCTCTCTCTGGGTGTATATGGCTTTCTTCAGTGAACAATTGGAGGTGGTTTGAAACATTTCATTGTTGAAGAGAGCCATGTCCATCAGAATTAATCGTCATATAGTACTGTTGTTGCCGTGTATAATGATCTCCTGGTTCTGCTCATTTCACTCAGCATCAGTTCATGTAAGTCTCTCCAGGCTTCTCTGAAATCATCTTGCTGGTCATTTCTTACAGAACAATAATATTCCATAATATTCATATACCATAATTTATTCAGCCATTCTCCAATTGAAGGGCATCTATTCAATTTCCAGTTTCTAGCCACTACAAAAAGGGCTGCCACAAACATTCTTGCACATGTGGGGCCTTTTCCTTCCTTTATGATTTTTTTGGGATATAAGCCCAATAGAAATGCTGCTGGGTCAAAGGGTATGCACAGTTTGATAACTTTTTGAGCATAGCTCCAAATTGTTCTCCAGAATGGCTGTATCCATTCACAGCTCCACCAACAATGCATCAGTGTCCAAGCCCTCCCACAACTCCTCCAACATTCATCATTAACTTTTCCTGTCATTTTAGCCAATCTGACAGGTGTGAAGTGGTACCTCAGGGTTGTCTTGATTTGCATTTCTCTGATCAACAGTGATTTGGAGCACCTTTTCATATGACTATAAATAGTTTTAATTTCATCCTCTGAAAATTGTCTGTTCATATCCTTTGACCATTTATTGATTGGAGAATGGCTTGAATTTTTATAAATATGAGACAATTCTCTATATATTTTAGAGATGAGACCTTTATCAGAACCCTTGAATGTAAAGATGATTTCCCGATTTATTACTTCCCTCCTAATCTTGTCTGCATTGATTTTGTTTGTACAAAAACTTTTTAACTTAATATAGTCAAAGTTATCTAACTGGTTTTCAATTAAGAATTCCAGTTCTTCTTTGAACATTAATTTATTCCATCTCCATAGGTCTGAGAGGTAAACTATATTACATTCCTCTAATTTACTTATAGTATCACTCTTTATATCCAGATCATGAACCCATTTAGATCTTATCTTGGTATGTGGTGTTAGATGTGGGTCAAGCCCTAATTTCTTCCACACTAGTTTCCAGTTTTCCCAGCAGTTTTTGTCAAATAGTGAATACTTATCCCAAAAGCTGGGGTCTTTGGGTTTATCAAAAACCAAATTGCTATAGTTATTGCCTAGTTTGTCTTGTGATTCTATCCTATTCCACTGATTGACTACTCTATTTCTTAGCCAGTACCAAATGGTTTTGATGACCGCTGCTTTATAATATAGTTTTAGATCTGGTACAGCAAGTCCACCATCTTCAGCCTTTTTTTTTTCATTAATCCCCTTGAAATTCTTGACCTTTTGTTTTTCCAAATGAACTTTGCTACTATTTTTTCTAGATCTGTAAGATAATTTCTTGGGAGTTTGATTGGTATGGTACTAAATAAGTAAATTAGTTTGGGTAGTATTGTCATTTTTATTATATTCGCTCGTCCTACCCATGAGCATTTTAAGTTTTTCCAATTGACTAGGTCTGATTTGATTTGTGTGGAAAGTGTTTTGTAATTTAGTTCATATAGTTCCTGACTATCCCTTGGCAGATAAATTCCCAAATATTTTATACTATCAACAGTTATTTTGAATGGAATTTCTTTTTGTATCTCTTGCTGCTGAACTTTATTGGTAATATATAAAAATGCTGATGATTTATGTGGATTTATTTTGTATCCTGCAACTTTGCTAAAGTTGTGAATTGTTTCTAGTAGTTTTTTAGTTGAGTCTTTAGGGTTCTCTACGTATATCATCATGTCATCTGCAAAGAGTGATAATTTGGTTTCCTCATTACCTACTCTAATTCCTTTAATCTCTTTTTCTTCTCTTACTGCCAAAGCTAACATTTCTAAGACAATATTAAATAATAATGGTGACAGTGGGCAGCCTTGTTTCACTCCTGATCTTATTGGGAATGGTTCTAGTTTGACTCCATTACATATGATGCTTGCTGAAGGTTTTAAGTAGATACTACTAATCATTTTAAGGAAAAGCCCATTTATTCCTATACTCTCCAGTGTTTTTAATAGGAATGGGTGTTGGATTTTATCAAAGGCTTTTTCTGCATCTATGGAGATAATCATATGGTTTTTATTAATTTGGTTATTGATATAATTGATTATGCTAATAGTTTTCCTAATATTGAACCAGCCCTGCATTCCTGGTATAAATCCTACTTGGTCATGATGTATTATCCTGGGGATGACTTTCTGTAATCTTGTTGCTAAAATCTTATTTAAAATTTTTGCATCAATATTCATTAGGGAAATGGGTCTATAGTTTTCTTTCTCAGTTTTCTCCCTACCTGGTTTAGCTATCAGCACCATATCTGTGTCATAGAAGGAATTTGGTAGTACACCTTCTTTCCCTATTTTTTCAAATAGTTTATATAGTATTGGGATTAATTGTTCTTTGAATGTTTGGTAAAATTCACATGTAAATCCATCTGGCCCTGGAGATTTTTTCTTAGGGAGTTGATTAATAGCTTGTTCTATTTCTTTTTCCGAAATAGGGTATTTAAATAATTTATTTCCTCTTCTGTTAATCTGGGCAATCTA
>JAJPUD010006051.1:114537-140000 GCA_023553655.1 Myrmecobius fasciatus | reverse complement strand
ATATATCAGATAAAGGAAACACAATGTAAGCAAACATCAATCAAGGAGTATGAGAATGTTATGTTGTGGTCCACATTTCGCATCCCTCTCTCTGGGTGTATATGGCTTTCTTCAGTGAACAATTGGAGGTGGTTTGAAACATATCATTGTTGAAGAGAGCCATGTCCATCAGAATTAATTGTCATATAGTACTGTTGTTGCCGTGTATAATGATCTCCTGGTTCTGCTCATTTCACTCAGCATCAGTTCATGTAAGTCTCTCCAGGCCTCTCTGAAATCATCTTGCTGGTCATTTCTTACAGAACAATAATATTCCATAATGTTCATATACCATAATTTATTCAGCCATTCTCCAATTGAAGGGCATCTATTCAATTTCCAGTTTCTAGCCACTACAAAAAGGGCTGCCACAAACATTCTTGCACATGTGGGGCTCAAGGTAGATTTTTGATAGAAGTGTGTTGTAGTCCAAATGTTTGGCGGAGCCCTCACTCCAAAACCAGTTTGAAGGCTCACTTTGTCTGGGTCTGAGGGAAGGTCTCAGGAGTTCACAGAGAATGCTGTCTGCAGTTCGCCACCTTGGCTCCGCCCCCTAGTTTTCCTAATATTGACCAAGCCTTGAATTCCTATCATAAATCCTACCTGATCACAGTGTATGATCTTTGGAATATATTGCTGTAACCTCCTTGATAGTATTTTATTTGATTTTTTCATATCAATATTCATTGGGGAAAGTAGTCTATAGTTTCACTGTTTTAAATTTGTAGGTCTTCCTAGTTTAGGAATTGGCACCATTTTTGTGTTATAAAAGGAATTTGGAAGGACTCTTTCTTTGCTTTTATTACCAAGTAGTTTATAAGTATTGGGGATAATTGTTGCTTAAATGTTTGGTAAAATTCACTTGGAGATCCATTTTAATCTCAATAATTTTTTTCTAAGCTCATTGATAGATTGTTCAATTTCATTTTCTAGGGTTAGGTATTCTGTTTTCTTTTCTTGTAATATGGACAATTTATAATTTTGTAAGCATTAATTTAACTTTGATTGCCAGATTTATTGGCATGTAACTGGCAAAATAGCTCCAGATAATTGCTTTTATTTAAGCTTTATTTGTGGTGAATTCACCCTTTTCATTTTTGATACTTGTAATTTGATTTTCTTTGTTTTTTAAATCAAATTGAAAAATGGTGTATCTATTTTATTGTTACCCCCCTAAGATTAAGCTCCCCATACACTGTTGGTGGAATTGTGAATTTATCAAACCATTAATTTAGAACCATGCCCAAGGAGTAACCAAAATGTGCATAACCTTTGACCCAGAAATGCCACCAGTAGGTCTGTATTCCAAAAGGATCATAAAAAGGGGGGAAAGGACTTACATATGTAAAATACTTATAGGACCCCTTTTAGTTATGGAAATATAATGGAAATTGAGGGCATGTCCATCAAATGGAGAATGGCTGAAAAAGCTGTGGCATATGGATGTAATGGAATACTATAGTACAATAAGAAATGATGAACAGGCAGATTTTAGAACAACCCTAAGACACCACATTACAACTATCATATTGATCAATATGACAAAAAAGGAAAGTGATAACTGTTGTGGAAGATGTGAGAAAATTGGGACAGAGTAAAAATAAGAAGCTGAAGCAAAATATATTATGCTTCAGCTGAAGTTAAAAAAAAAAACAGAACTAGCAATACTGATCTCAAAGTAAAAGCAAAAATAGACCTAATTAGAAGAGATAAAGAAGAAAGCTACATCTTTCTAAAAGAGCAGAATATAAAATGAAGCAATATCAATACTAATCATAAATGCATCAAATGGTGTGCTATCTAAATTATTAAAGAAGTTAAGTCAGTTACAGGAAGAAATAGCAAAAATATACTACTGGGGGAACCTCAAGTGTTCCTTCTCAGAACTTATTGAATCCAACCAAAAGTAAACAAGAAAGAATGGAATTAAATATAGTATTAAAAAAAGTTAAACATGAAAGAGTTTTGGAGAAAACCGGAGAACAGAAACAGAAAGGAATATACATTTTTCTCAGCAACACATGGTGCCTACATAAAAAAGATCATCTAGTAAGGCACCAAAATTACAAAATCAAATGCAAAAAGGCAGAAATATTAATTTTTGTATTATAATGCAATAAGATTTATATTCAACAAAGAGCAGTGGAAAGATAGATTAAAATTAATTGTAAACTAAATAATTCAATCCTAAAGAATAAGTGATTCAATA
Source organism: Myrmecobius fasciatus (assembly GCA_023553655.1). NCBI lineage: Eukaryota > Metazoa > Chordata > Mammalia > Dasyuromorphia > Myrmecobiidae > Myrmecobius > Myrmecobius fasciatus. The sequence continues at coordinate 137,752 of JAJPUD010006051.1, read as the reverse complement.
AGCAAATCATAGAAATGATTTCATTAAAGAGAATGACAACAATAAGACCATACATCAAAATTTATGGAATGTACACAAAACAGTACTTAGGAAAACATTTATTCCTTGAAATTCTGACTTCTCACAAAGATCAAATCAATGAATTGTGCATGCAATTAAAAAAGCTTGAAAAAGAACAAATTAGGTAGAGGATTTTGGAAAGATGACTGAGTAGGTCAGAAAATTTCAAGCTCTCCAAATAAGATAAAATTGCACCTCAGGGTAAACATAGACTAATGAAAAACAAATAAGGCTTGGGGCAGAAGAGGGGCCCTCTTGAAATAACTGAAGAAAGACCCCAAGACCGGAGTTAAACCAATGTAAAGTGTACATACCTTCAAATTAGCACCCCACCCCAAACAGCAAGTAGGGAGCCCTGTAGTGCCCCGAGGCTACCTGGATTAGAAGGGAGCCTCAACCAGAACAAGAGGAATTTTCACCTCCAAAACCTCAAAGGGAACTGGGGCTCTGTGAGGAGGAAGACTGAGGAACCTCTGATAATTAGGAATTTCAGGCCCAGATGTACTGTTCAGACTTTGCTCTCTTAAGAAAGAACCAGCATACAGCTGAGTACAGAAGCAGTTGGGGGGCAGCTAGGTGGCATAGTGTTTGGAGACCAGCCCTGAAGTCAGAAGGACCTGGGTTCAAAGATGGCCTCAGACACTTAAATCTTCTTAGCTGTGTGACCCTGAGCAAGTCACTTAACCCCAATTGCCTCACAAAAAAAAAAAAAAAAAGAAAGAAAAAAGAAACAGTTGGACAAAGATGCTTCTGGCTGAAGGCACTTGCAGGAGGGTAAAGGTCTTCGTTTGGGGTTCCAGGTCAGAGGGGAGAGTTGAAGTGAAGCTAGAGGCACTATCCCCCCACCCCACTCCAATATTAGAAGTACTTACACTAATAATACTCATTTAAAAATTAATAGGCAAAAGTGAAACAACCTAACCATAGAAACATACTATGGAAACAGGGAAGATGGGGTTCATTTTCAGAGTAGGACAGTGAAATGAAGAAAAAAAAAACCTCTTCTCCCCCGGGGAATAATGCTATATGGTCATGTGTGTCAAAAACAATTTATAGAAGAACTCAAAAAAGATTTAAAATCGAATGAAAGAGATTGAGGAAAAACTAAAAAAATTGGAATCATTCAAGAAAAGCAAGATTATGAAAAAAAGTTAACTAGAAAAGGAGATACACAGTCTTAAAGCAGAAAATAATTCTATGAAAATTAGAATTTGGGCAAAAGCCAGTGAAGTTAAAAGAGACCAAAAATAACAAAAAATAGAAAAGAATATGAAATAATAAGAAAAACAATACATCTGGAGAAGAGATCAAAAAGAGAAAAACATAAGAATAATTTGGACTACCTGAATGGTATGACAGAAAAAAAAGCTTGGCACAATAATATAAGAAATAATCAAAGAAAATTGTCCTGAGTGATAGAATATGAAGGGAAAGAAGAAATAGAAAAAAATCCACTGATCACCACTTCAAAGAGATCTTGCAATGGAAACACACACACAAAAAATATTATGGTTAAATTTCAAAAACCCCAGATCAAAAAGAAAATTTTATAACAAACAAACAAAAAACTCAATTCAAATAAGGCAGAGCCACAATTAGCATTGTACAGAATTTGTCAGCAGCTGCAATAAAAGACCACATGTCCTGGAATAATATATATCAGCAATCAAAAGAATTAGGCCTATGACAAAAATATATGCAGTAAATCTAACCATAATATTAAACAAAATTTGACATTTAATAAATTTGTGGATTTTCAGCATTTTGTCTCATACAAATGCAAATGGGTTAAATAGGGAACTACACACACACACACACAGCTTATAGCATTCTCCAAAATCTATAAATAAATAAGGAGGGAGGGAATAGAATTAAGGTAGGGTATAGAAGAGTATGTAAATTCATGGCAATAGGGCAAGGTGTGTAAATTAATGGGAAAGGAATCAAGAGGAAGGAAAAGGATGACAATAAGATGGGAGACAAAGATATTTAGATATTTAGTGGGTGGGATAAGGTATATAAATTAATGGGAATTGAATAAAAACTGAGAGAAAGAATGGAGGGAAAAGATAAGGGAGGGATCCATGGATTGGAGGACATTAAGTAATTACTAGGAAATTTAAGGAATAAAATTAAAGTGGAAGAGTTATAAGGATAGGAAATGAAAGATATACACAAACACTGTAACAAGGATCAGAAGTAGAATTTAGTAGGAAAAACAATGCAGGGCTAGCAATCATTGATCTCAAAATCACACTTAAAGATTCTAAGTCAGCCATATTAATATTGTTTTAGATACATGTCTATATGTGTAAATACATATGTACACATATATGTATATGCATGTAGGTGTACAATATATATGTGTGTGTGAATGTATGCATGTATGAATATACTGTGCTTAACTGTAGCATGCTTGGGGAATGTGTGAGAATGAAAGGGGGAAAAGAATAAAGTAAAAAGTGCACAGCAAAAAACAAAAGAATAACCTACAAAGAAGCAAAGAAAAAGATGGACAGTCATAAATATAATCAGCAATATAATACAGGCTTTTTGTAATGAAAATTTATTGTTACGTATTTTGAATCATTCCTGGTATTCTTCTTGGGCACGTGACAATGTTTTGTTTTATTTGTTTTCCTTTTTCTGTCTTTCTTCTTATTTTATATGTAATTTTAAATAAATATTTTTTAAAAAGAACAAATTAAAAATCCCCAATAAAATACCACATTGAAAATTCTGAAAATCAAACATAAAATTAATAAGATTAAAAGTTAAAAAATACAACTTCTAAGTGAATAAGTAAAACCAGGAGTAGTTTTATGGAAAAAATGATAAAATAGATAAGAAGAAAATCAAATTTCTGATGAAATTACCACCGTTGAGGAAATTAAAGCAATCATTATTAGGAATTTTTTTTCCCAATTATAGGTCAAGAAACCTGAATATCTGAGCAAAAGCAATGAGTATTTATGAAAATTATCTAAATTAACAGATCATGAAATAGTCTAAATAATCTCACTTCAGAAAAAGAAATTGAACAAGCCATTAATAAACTCCCTAGAAAGAAATCCCTACGACCAGAAGGATTCATGACTGAATTCTACCAATGTTTAAAGAAAAATTAATTCCAATACTATATAAATTATTTGGAAAAATAGGTGAATAAGGGTTCTTCCAAATGCCTTTTATGACACAAATATGATTCTGACACCAAACCAGGAAGACCTAAAACAGAGAAAAAAAGTATAGACCAATTTCCGTAAGGAATGTCAAAGTAAAAGTTTTGGACAAAATACTAGCAAGGTGATTACAGCCTTGTATCACAAGGATTATACAATATGATTAGGCAGGATTTATAGCAGGAATGCAGGCTTCTTCAATATTAGGAAAAGCATCAACATATTTGACCATATCAATAACAATCGACAAAAATCATAAGATTATATCAATAGATGATAAAAAAGTTTTTAAAATAATTTTTATTAAAGCTTTTTAGTTACAGAACATGAGTGATTTTTCTACATTGACCTTCGCAAAAATTTTTTTGTTCCAAATTTTTCCCCTCCTTCCTTCCACCCCACCCCTAGATGACAGGTAGTCTAATACATGTTAAATATGTTAAATTTAAATATGTTTAAATATGTTATCATATGACAAATCCAATATATGTATACATATCTATGCAGTTATCTTGCTGCACAAGAAAAATCGGATCTAGAAAGAGAAAAACAAAACAATCTAAGAAGGAAAACAAAATGCAAGCAAACATTCACAGAAAATGTTAAAATGCTATGTTGTGGTCCACACTCAGTTCCCAAAGGCCTCTCTCTGGATGTATATGACTATCTTCATCGCTGAACAATAGGAACTGGTTTGAATCGCCTCATTGTTGAAGAGAACCATGTCCATCAGAATTGATCATCTATAGTCTTGTTGCTGTGTATAACGATCTCCTGGTTCTGCTCATTTCACTTAGCATCAGTTCATGCAAGTCTCTCCAGGCCTCTCTGAAATCATCTTGTTGGTCATTTCTTACAGAACAATAATATTCCATAACATTCATATACCATAATTTGTTCAGCTATTCTCCAATTGATGAACAGCCACTCAGTTTCCAGTTTCTTGCTACTACAAAAAGGGCTGCCACAAACATTTTTGCACATGTGGGTCTCTTTTCCTCCTTTTAAGATTTCTTTGGGATATAAGCCCAGTAAAAACACTGCTGGGTCAAAAGGTATGCACAGTTTGATAACTCTTTGAGTATAGTTTCAGATTGCTTTCCTAGAATGGTTGGATACATTCACAGTTCCATCAACAATATATGTGTCCCAGTTTTCCCACATCCCCAACTTTCGTCATGCCTGTCATTTTCTTTTCCTGTCATCTTAGCCAATCTGACAGGTGCGTAGTGGTATCTCAGAGTTGTCTTAATTTGCATTTCTCTGATCAATAGTGATTTGGAGCACCTTTTCATATGACTAGAAATAGTTTCAATTTCTTCATCTGAAAATTATCTGCTCATATCTTTTGACCATTTAGATGAAAAAGTTTTTGACAAAAACTGCAAATTTGATATCTGAAAATTTTCAACATAATACAGAGACTGTTGGGTCTTTGGCTCTCCTTCTACTAGCTAGACCTTTTCTTTGTAGTCTTTTTTTTTTTTTACTGGATCTCCATCCAGGTCAGATACACTGACCTTTCTGTTCCCAGTTATCACTTCTATTTTAATGACATGTTATTTTTTGTTCAGTTATAACCTCTTTTCTGATTTTCAGTCTCAAATTTGCAACTGTCTACTATACATCTCATAGTGGACATCTCGTAGACATCTTAAACTAAATGTTTCTAAAAATGAACTTATCTTTTCTCAAAAACCTCTTACCTCTTCCTCACTTTCCTATTACTATTAAGCATACTACAATCATCCCACTTATACAAGCTTACAACTTATATGTCATCTTTAACTTTTCACAGTCTTTCAGCTTCCATATCCAATCAGTTGTTAAGTGATATTCTTTTCCCCTTCATATATCTCTTACATATGCTCCCTTCTCTGGTGACGTTGTCCTCACTCTGATACAGGTTCTCCTTATCCAATGTATGGATTATTGCAAAAGCCCACTGATCAGTGTCTCTGCTATAAGCTTCCCACCTCTTTTGTCCATCCTCCATTTGGTTATCAAAGTAATATTCCAAAAGTACAAGTTTCCTATCCAATTAAATCCATGGGCTTCCTATTGTCTACAAGTTTAAATATAAAATTCTTTATTTGGTATTCAAAGTTCTTGTATTTGGATCCTTTTTATCTTTCTAGTGTTTTTATATTTTACTCTCCTCCATGTACTCTCTTATTCAATGTTATTGGCATCTTTGTTATTGCTTGCACAAGAGATTCCATCTCTCAAGCTAGGTCATTTTCAAGGCTTCTCCCCAATGCCTGGAAATATTTCCCTCCTCACCTTCACTTTTTGGCTTCCTTCAAGTTTCAGCTAAGATCCTGTTGAAAGAAACTTGTTCAAGTCCTTCTTAATTTTAATACATTCCCACTAAGACTATTCTTATTTATCCTGCATTTATAGTGTTTGTAAAAAGTTATTTATATGCTTTCCCCCTTCCATATTTTGCATGTTCTTTGGACTCTTCTAAAGCTCTCATATTCACAGCATTCAATAAATGTGTGGTACATAGTAGATGCTTTAAAATGATTGCTAACTTATTGTTGGTTTTACATATCACAGAACTAACAAGTAGAAAGACCCAGCTCTTCCTATTTCTTAACTCCAAATAAACAAAACAAATGAAAAACAATCCAAATTTTTTCTCATGGAATTTGCAGACTGCTGCATCAGTACCAACAAAAGTTGTACCTTTGGAACATAAAACAGTGTGAAAATGTCCAAGATGTTTTTCTTTTTTGGCAAAACTACTAGGCATTTATTTAAACTGAACAATTTCTAGAACTATAAATGTCCCATTAAAAAGGGAAGAAACCTTCAAGACAGTGATTTTTGAAAGGCTGTAGTTATTTATGTTGTATCCAAATCCCAGTTTGCCCTATTTTCTTGGCGTCCATCTGGCAAAGACCCTTTAAGACAAACAAGGGAAAAAGATACTAATCACAAAGAGATTACATTCAACAAACATTTTCAGAAGACCTATACTCTAGACTGTCAAGAGTCCTGTTAAAAATAAGCTGTTCCACTATTTTTAAATATAGTTTTCATGGGCATTATATACATAAATGAAACTGAATCAACTAGGGGTCATAACAATAAACTATAATACAATATACCCCTGCAGCTCTCATCTCAAGACATATTCAGGATCCCAAGTTCTAACCACATTGAACATTGAAATTCAACGCTCAACTTATTCTTTTCTTTCCTTAATAAATGCACTGTGTGCTCTATCTTCCCATAATAGACATAGGCACACAGCTGTCTCAGCATCAAAGTTTAATGTTCTTTCACAATTTTTACTGAGGAGAAAATAATAGTTCAAGAAGGGAGATGGCCCTAAGTCTGGAAAACTCACTGCACTGAAAGTTTGTCAGAGAGCGTGGAAAAAGAAATATATCAAACTCATCTTAAATTTGAGACATGAAGCTCTAAACCAAAGGTTAGCAACCCTTTTAGTAACATTCTCAGACACAAATGCACCATTTTTAGGTGTAGCCCATTAATGTGTGGCTGCCACATTGTTACACTCTGTCAGACATTTGAATGATTTATTATAAAGAACTCAAACAACACTTTAAATATTTAAATACCTATTACATTTAAGGATAGGAATGTGCTAAGTGATGGGGAGGCAAAGACCCCCCCAAAAATGACATTCCAGGTGTCAAAGGAGGTTACAATTTAATAGGGGATATAAAGTCACACACATTCTTTTAAATAAGTATGATACCAGGCAGAACAAAAATGAATTAAAAAGAGATCCAAAAAAAAATACTATGAAGAATATAAAAAGAGCAAGATCAAATTTGATTGGAGGAAGTAGAATAGACATAAAGGAAGTCTTAAGAAATATTGTCCCTAAAAAGAAAAATAAAAGGTTTATATAGTTGAAGATAAGGTAAAAGTATATCACAAATTGAGGGGGTGTTCTGTCACAGTGAGTAAAAGGAAATGATGTGAAATAAAGGTAAGAAGATCATACCTCTAGAGTTGGAAAGAACCATGAAGTAATTTTTCAACCCCCTGATTTTAAAGAAAAGGAAAATGAGGCCCATGGAGGTTAAGGAGTTAACAAGGTAGTAATTATCACAACATGGTTTTAAATTTAAAGGACTCTAAGTCTATGACTTTTTACCCTATACCACTTTGCTTATAATTTTTGTGTTTAAATCAGAGAACTAATGTAATTAGATTATAACTTACATGTATATTTTAGTGAAAAATTTGCTATTTTTAACTACTGAAAATATAGACCAAAGGTGCTTAAGGATATAACTTGGAAAATATAATATATCTGCATACCTCTCCTTCAAGTGAGTTCCCTTCCTAACAAAACCCCACTGAAAAATGGACTTTACAGCAATGAACGACTAAGCAGTTAATTCTCAAGCATGATCAGTTCTTTTATTAGTTATAAATTATCAATCCTTTCTTTTCTTTTCTTTTCTTTTGCTGAGGCAGTTGGGGTTAAGTGACTTGCCCAGGGTCACACAGCTAGGAATGTTAAGTGTCTGAGACCAGATTTGAACTCAGGTCCTCTCCTGACTTCAGGGCTGATACTCTATCCACTATGCCATCTAGCTGCCTCTAAATTATCAATCTTATTCTGATGGCTTGTTACTAGAAAATCTGTTTGAAAATATTATTTGAAGTTATTCCTCCAAATAACAACTGGTCAAAAGTTATGAAAAGTTTTGGGAAGAAGAAAGACAAACCATTAATAACTATATGAAAACTCATTCACATTATTTAAAAGGAATACAAACTCAGTTAGTTTTGAAGTATCACTTTATATACCCCAATTTGGGAGAAAAAAAATCAGTGTTGGTGAGCTTATGTTGAGATAGACATATTAGTTCATTACTATTAGGGAATAAGGTCAACCTTTCTGGAAATAAATTCAAAATTATACAATGAATATGTTGCATAAATGAGTATATGAACAGATTACTAATTTCTTCATAACCTTTGACTCAGTAGATCTCACCACAAGAATGACCTTAGGAAATTAGTGACAGAAAAATATTCCTAAGAGCATTATGTATAACAAATGAGTAACAATAAACAAATGATTGGACAAGCAATGGCACATTAAAGTAATGAACTATTATTATTCACAAAAATTTTATAAGGCAGGTTTGCTTCAGTATTTCCTGGTAACATATTTGGGGGGATGTTCTTGGTATTGACTGATAAATATCTATTGTGTCTCCACAAATTACATCAAGAAAAAACAATGTGAAAGTCAATAAAATTAATGCATATAGTTATTAAAAATGCTTTATTTCAGAAACAAGAACATAAAAATTACAATCTTTATGCTGTATAATATTACTGTCCTTGAGTCCAACTCCTCTTAATCCCATTTGGGATTTTCTTGACAAAGATACTAAAGTGATTTACCATTTCCTTCTCCAGCTCTTTTTATAAATGAGACACTGAGGCAAAGTTATTTGTCCAGGGTAACTTACTAGTAGGTGTCTGAGGCTGGATTTGAAACCAAAATGATGAGTCTCTGATTCCAAGCCCAGTGATCTATCCATTATGCCACCTAGTTGCCTATAAGCAATATGCCTATATATTTAGAATAGTAAATATGTGTACCTATGATAAACCCACCGTCCAATGCTGCATTATGCACTGGAGATGATTCTGGTCTTTCAAAGATCAGTGGAACATTAATTTAATTGGGTTAAGTCCTTGAATGAGATGCAATCATGGACTTTTATATGAAGTCCAGTTTAACTAAATGCATAAAAGTTTACATCAAAAAGTTGGTTACCCATTGATTAATTTCACCATTTCACCATAAGAACTCATTAGAAATAACAATAAAGGCATGGGTTATGATCCTTGTTAATGAAAGGAATATATATATATATATACTAAAAAAAGTATTGATCTTTTGAAGTATAACGAATGTAAGTCATGATATATACTTTACAGGTTAACTGACTTTCATTATTGGGTTTTTTTAGTTGTATTTATAACAGCATATGCTGATTCAAACGAAGAGGTGGCATAGAAAAGGCTTGGCCTCTAGGCTGAGCCCAGATAAAATAAATAATTTGCATACAAAACTTAATCAGGAAAAAAAACGATACCATGATGAGTACATCATTTGGGCAGGGCTGGACAAAAGACCCTGGGCTCTAGCACCAGGCGCTACCAAAGTGTGGCTTTTGAAAAAGACCTCAGGATCACACAATTTTAAACCTATAAAGGATCTTAGTAATTATTACATTAAATCTAGAATACAAAAGAACTCCCCTGACTACATATTTATTAAGTGATCATCCAACCTTTACTTCAATACCCCAAAGTTCCTAAAACAATACATCTACTTTAGGATAGCTATAATTACATATGAAGCTTTCATTTTTACATAAAACCTAAATTATTCTATTTATAAAATTAGAGAATTGAACAGTAAGCCCCTAAGATTTCTACCATATATAAAATTCCATTATTTTATCATTTTGGATATATAAGCAACACAAAAAACTTTAATTCAGGGAGAATCCTTAAAATATGGCCCCAATCCTCTTAATACTACCATTTAAAAAAAGTCAGTAATATTTTGCTTTCTAAAAAAAAATTGAATTTTTAGCTACATAGCTGAAATCTACATTTTTTTAATTTGTCATCAATAAAGGGATCAGGTTAATAAGGAAATGTGGTCCCAGTCAACAAAATGTGATTGTACAAACACTCCTTGGTAGATCACGGCTTCTCAATCTAAGTAGCAGTCAAGAATAATCATCTTTCTTTCCTCCACTTACAATTAAGTTTCAAAGCACTAACTCTGAGCCAGGTGCAACATGTACCTTTACTGGTACATCAAGAAGCATGAAAAATCAAGAAGCATGAAATTTATCTGATGTTTTGACGTAAAACCATTCTACCATTATGGCAGAGAGTGAAAGGTACGAAAATTAAACAAATTAACCCAACTTCCCTAAGATGTGGCATTGTTTAAGGCTCTAACAACTGCCAGCATTGTATTAGGAAATAAAAAAGTTAAGGGAAAGGAGGAGAAGGGAAAATCCCACCCTTGGTACCCAGCTAACATGGAGTATAAGAAAAGATAAAAGAATCATTCTGTTTTCTGATATCTCTTTATATGCCTAGCATCTATTATAAGACCTTTAGATCCCTAAATGCTTGATACATGACTGCTGATTGGAATCCATAAGGGTATTATTGATATACAATCAACATGTTTATGATCACCCAGCCTCCAGGCTTACTAGTTTTGTGCTATCTTTAGAATGTAGTACTTCAGAATCCTCTGGACTACTGGGGCACAGTTTCTGGTCAACAGTAAGTTAATCCTTTCACTATAGTTTAACTTAGGCTGTCAGTCACCTAGTTAATTGCTTCAATAAAATATAATTAATTAAAAATAACATGCAGAGATATTTAAATAAAAATAGGTCACAGAGTATAATTTCTAGTTTTCACTGATGAAAAACCTCTTGTGAGAAACAATGACAATCTAAAGTACAGTACAATAAGTATTATTTTCAAATGAAAGTGGATTTACTATTTCTGAGTCAAAAGTTTCATCTACTTGAACCTCAGGCTTACACAAAACAAAGGTATTTTTGAATCTGATTACCTACAAATATAAAAACAAATCCAAAATAGCCTCCTATGTGAAAAAAAGAAACTTAAAATCAAAGTATCTGATGAAACTCTTGTGATCACATTTAAATGAAGACTTATTATAGATCCTAGAGTTAATATAATGTAATAGAACAAGCAGTAACTTCAAATCAAGCAAACAACTAACAAAAACTTGTGACTCAATTTCCTCATCTGTAAAATGAGTAGTTTGGATTATATGGGTTCTCAGATTCCTCACAGCTGTAAATTCTATAAAAACAGGTCATCTGGGGCACAAATTATTGAGAATTCCAATTTCTGCAATTATAAAAGTAAGCGAGGGAAAGTAAGATTAATTTCTATGTCTTCCTTTTTTTTTGAGTTCAACCTGAGTTTTTAATTAAATTAGCTATGAAACCTCAAAGTCCTTTACATGAAATCCCACAAAGGAAACTCCATCTAAAATTTGTTATTGCCATAGAAGTGATCAGCCAGATTTTTTTTATTGAGACACTGCTATTTGCTGGACACTGGTGCTACAATGAAGAGAAAGAAATATGAAAGAATAATGAAAGAAAGAAAGACCCTATGCTATACACATATACACATATATACATGTGTGTATATATATATATACACATGTATACTACATTTTAGAGTACATATCTGGATCTTACTTATGTTTTTTCAACTATTTTACTATATGTTAGAGATTGTAAGAGTTACATCTCCTAAAAAAGGAAAAGAGGGGAATCTAGGAACTACAAATATAGGTGACTATAAACACTTAAAGAGTGTTTAGAGATCATTTAGCTCAATTTTGTTACTTTACAGAGGAGGAAACATGCTAAGAAAGATCAAATGATTTGAACTTGATCTCAAGTCAAAAGTAGTAGAATGAAGACTTGAGTCTAATTCAGATTCCTTGTACCATGTTTGCTCTTGCTTTTATCAAGTTTACAAGCCTCTATCCAACATAAAAAAAACATATTTCATTTCATCACTTCTATAAAGAAAGGGACAATTTGGAAAAGAGGAAAGGGGAAGGATTACAATAACCAGGGCTAGTAAGTATACCTGCTCTAGTATTTTCATATCAGCACATTTTCTGCCTGCAATACCAACAGAATTAAGGCAAATAGGGTTATAGTTTTTTTAGCAGAAAAGCGTCTATAATTATTTCTTGATATATTTCTACAACAAGCACTATAATTCTGGTCTTTAACACCTATTGTTTGTATTACTGTAATAACCTCTATTTGTGGCCTTCTGGAATGAAATCTATCCCCTCATCAATTCATCCTTCACACATGTCTATGGAATCTCCTCTTCTGTATTGCTCTAATTAGAACTCTTCTCTCAACAAAAACTTTCAATAGGCTCCTATGCCTACAATATGAAGTTTAAAATATCCATTCCTGCCTTTAATGCCTGCTACAATCTTGCTTCAACTTCTGAACCCATATTATTCAGTTTAGTTATGTACTCCCCTTTATTGCCTACATAGTCCATTCAAACTAGACACCCACAGTTGTTTCATGAGCTACTTCTGCCCACTGCTCTTCGAATTTTTGTTTCCTCAGGAAAAATATATTACGTTTCTCATGTCTACTTTGGAAGCTATGGAGTGCAATATCTGTGATCTATTATCTTCATCATCATATTTACCCATTACAATTTCTCCATTTTTCCAGGCCTGGACTAGTTTCAGAGAACTCTTTTCTATTTCTGTGAAAACAATCTCTCCCTCTCATAATTCTCACATGCTTTTTATCTGAAACTACCCTTTCCATTTAATATTCTCTGCCTTATGGCACACTTTGTATAATGGTCTTTTTGGGGGGTATAGTACTTTGGATGAAAACTTTATGCTAACTTAAAATCTGAGATGCCACTGACATGGCATTCTACCTTTAGAAGTAAGATTGAGTGAATAAAAAAGTCCATGAATAAGGTTGGATAAATTTGTAATTTATTGTATGTCAAAAATGCCAGTACAATCCTGATTAGAAAAGATTTCCTATTGGAAAAAGAATACATTATATTCTTTTATTTTTGCATACTTTCCTTGAAGGAGATCATAACAATTTGTAACTTCTTAGCTTTCTGTCCTTTAAAAAAATAAAAATTGGTGCCTTTTTTCCTTTATTGTAACTTTGTAAAGATTTGTTATATATATGCAATCTTTCCCAGGACTCTAAGATAACAGTAGTTACTTCAAGGTCACTCTCAGTATAATTACTAACATCTGTCCTGGGCAGGCTACTATGAATTAAGAAGCATCCTCCCTTGAGTCCAAATTTGGCTTCAGACAATTGACCCATAGTAGCTGTCTGACCTTGTACAAGCTATTTAACCCTGATTGCCTTAAAAAAAACAAAGACATTCCCTAATATTAGTTAATGTGAGTAATATACAGGCTAATTATGATAGATTATTCAGACAGGTCTTTCATTTAGATATATCAAAAGCCACCGAAGTTGTTGGATATTTGTCAAAGCAAAAGGTCAATAATGGGTTCAGAAAACATTCCATAAACCCAACCAGGTGCAGATTGCCTTTTAAAATATTCAATGTCTAATAAAAGGAGATATTTTAATAATAAACTTATATAAGAAGTATATATTTTTTTCTACTATAAAGCAGAAGCAATCTAGCATTGAGTCTCCCTTTGTTGCAGATAACACGGTAGCAACTGATTTAGTGTTGTTCTGTCTTCTACAAATATAGAGTACAAGTTAGGAAGATTCACCATGGCCTTAGAGGAACATCAAAGGCAATCACATTTCAAAATCTTTCTTTACTGTCTTGGGACTTGGCTATCTGTGGGATGTCCTTCAATAAACTCTACTCAGATATTTAAATTATCTTTATTTCCTCTCTCACCACACACACACACACACACACACACACACACACACACACACACACACTTTTTAACCCAAGAGACAGAGTGGGTAGATGTCTGTACTTTTGAGTTAAGAATTAAGATGTTGCCTCAATCACAAACTAGCTTCTTAACAAGCATTTAACTTAGTAAGGAACTTTACCTTTCTCAACTTTGCTATCTCCTTTTTAAAAAATGAGACTAATAATGGAATGTAACTCATAGTAGTTGTAGTTGCAATTGTAGTAATAGCATTAGTAGCAGTAGTAGTAAAAGTAGTAGCAGCTGCAACAGCAGTAGTAATAATAGAAATAGTAGTAGTAGCAGCAGCAACAACAGCAGTAGTAATAATAGGAATAGTGGTAGTAGTAGTAGTAGTAGTAGTAGTAGTAGTAGTAGTAGTAGTAGTAGTAGTAGTAGTAGTAGTAGTAAGTAGTAGTAGTAGCAGCAGCAGCAACAATATTGACATTAGTAGGAATAGTAGTAGTGGCAATAATAGCAGTAGTAGTAGCAACAGTAGCAGTAGTAATAGTATCATTAAGAGCAGTACCTGCAGCAGCTGTAACAATAGTAATAGAACTAGGAGTAAGAGTAGCAGCAGCAGCAGCAATAATAGCAGTAGTAACAGTAGCAGCAATAATAGCAATAGCGGTAGTAGTAATAGTAGCAGTAAGCAGAAGCAGCTTCAGCAGCAGCAGCTGTAGTTGCTATGTAGTAGTAAAAAAGTGCCTTCCCTGTGCTCAAAAAACACTAACCAGATCAGTCTTGCTCCGTTACTTATCCTATATATCTACTTTTTTGTGGTTAAATATCCCTCTTTCTAATGTCTTTATTTCTGTTGAAGGGACAACCATTTCTTCAGTCAATTAGATTTGCAACCTCAGAGTAATCTTCCATACCCAATCAATTGCCAAATTTTGCTGATTGTAATTCTAAGACATACTACATTGGTCTTTCTGCCTCTCAGCTCCTTTCTATTTAATCAGTTATTCACACAACTACAAAACTGATATTTCTAAATGAAAGCAGGATCATATTACTCCTCTGTTCAAGATGCTTTAGTAGCTCATTGTTGCTTCTAAGATAAAATACAAATATTGCTGATTAGCATTTAAGTTGTTTACGCCATCATCTGAAAGCCATGATCTGGTTCCAATCTAGCTTTCAAATTGAATTCTCATCCTTCCATTTACACACTCCTTCTTTCAGTCAAATTATCATTATTTGCTGTTTCCTGTATATAATAAAAACTATGTTTGGAATATAGTTAGTACTTATTAACTACTATTTGGAATGCTAGGTAGCACAGTGGATAAAGCACAAGCCCTGGATTCAGATAATTACTAGTTTGTATGATCCTGACCAAGTCACTTAATTCCACCTCTTTCAAAAAAATAAGTAAATAAAAGCATTTAGCCTTTTAATTCATTCATGACATTTCATCTCCTCCTTCCCTGTTTTTGCTTAATCTATCTCTTCATACTTTTGAGTTCTTTTCCTCTTTTCTCCCTGTCATAATCACTACTTTCAAAAGTAAGTTCAAGTGTCACCTTTTAAAACAGTATTTTCTTCATTTCCCTTATTTATTAGTACTATATCTAATACTGACAAGAAGTAACGTGTTTTTAAAAATATATTTTGTATTTACTTATGTATATTAAAAGAAGGGATGTCTGGAGAACAATTTGGAGCTATGCTCAAAAAGTTATCAAACTGTGCATACCCTTTGACCCAGCAGCATTTCTATTGGGCTTATATCCCAAAGAAATAATAAAGGAAGGAAAAGGCCCCACATGTGCAAGAATGTTTGTGGCAGCCCTTTTTGTAGTGGCTAGAAACTGGAAATTGAATAGATGCCCTTCAATTGGAGAATGGCTGAATAAATTATGGTATATGAATGTTATGGAATATTATTGTTCTGTAAGAAATGACCAGCAAGATGATTTCAGAGAGGCCTGGAGAGACTTACATGAACTGATGCTGAGTGAAATGAGCAGAACCAGGAGATCATTATACACGGCAACAACAGTACTATATGACGATCAATTCTGATGGACATGGCTCTCTTCAACAATGAAATGTTTCAAACCACCTCCAATTGTTCACTGAAGAAAGCCATATACACCCAGAGAGAGGGATGCGAAATGTGGACCACAACATAACATTCTCATACTCCTTGATTGATGTTTGCTTACATTGTGTTTCCTTTATCTGATATATCGTTCGTGTAGATAAGATTTTTCTTGCACACCAATGATAAATTTGGAAATATGTATACATATATTCGATTTGCCAATATTTTAACCTAATTAACATGTAGTGGATATCCTGCCATCTAGGGGAGGGGTGGGGAGTTGGGGGGAAAAATTTGTAACAGAAAGCTATGTAAGGGTTATTGTTGAAGAATTACCCACACATATGTTATTCAAATAAAATAAAAATTTAAAAAAAAATAAAAAAAATAAAAAATAAAAGAAGGGATGACTTTTTAAAATCTCTTATGCCTAGCAAGGATTTAGGTTATAGTAAGCATTTGTCAAATGCTTATTAAATTAAAATAGCACTACATTATTATTTTATTTTCAATACATTTTTATCATTAATAATTATTTATTATGGACATATGTGTTAAGATAAACAATAAATTATTTATTATTAACTATTTTCATCATTATTATTCATTATACATATTATTAACAATAATTGTACTTATATAATACTTATTACATGCTTGGAAATTTACAAATATTGTCTTATTTGATATGAAATAGAGTATCTAGGAACCTTGGTTTTAATCCCAGCTCTTCTAATCACTACTTTTATGTCCTTAGGCATATCAAATTACATCTCTTAGCCTAGGTTTTCTTATTTAAAATTATTAAATATGTTTGCCTTAGGCAGAGCACGTGTACTTTCTTCATTTGACTAGTTTACTGTGGTACAGTCAAAATTCTTAATGTATAGTTTGAAGGTATACTTCCATTATTGATTGATTTCCATTGACATGGATCAATCCACTTCAAAAAGTAACCCATAAAGACCAGCTTTAGCCAGCTTCAGGCACTTGATCAGAGAACATCTGCCCTTCTGTGCATCCAGAATGACATCTGTATGCTTAGCTAGTTAGACCGATTTGGGTACAGGGGGCTGCATGCACTCTATCTTCTTAAGTGGTGAGTAATCAATCTTTGCTTCCAAATTCTCTGGAGTTCAATACGTCTTTCCAATACAAACTCCTAATGAACATAAATATATTCAAATGTGTAGATGCTCCAAAGCTGGGAGAAATAGCTAATAAGTAGATGAAAAAAATACTTTAATAAAGGGTGGAAAGGCAGGCTAAAAAATCACCATAATGAAATTTAACAAAGATAAATGTTAATTACAAGATTAAAATGCAAAGAAAAAAATGGTAGCACTACCTAATAGGAAAGACCTACCTTGGTAAAAATTCATGTATGGGTTAAAAACAATTATTTTTGAAAACTCAATACATCACAAATTTAATATAAGTCAATACTATGATGTGGCTACTAAAGAAGCTAAAAAGTTTTATAGAAACAAGTTTAATAGTAAATTGGAATATGGTAGAAAATAAAGAGTTCTGGATGTTGGGGTCAGAAGAACAAGATTTAAATACTGAACAAACTACTTATTAATTGTGAGACCTTGAGCAGGTCATATTACTTTCCTGGGCCTTTGGTTTTTTCATCTGTAAAATGAAGAGTTTGGATTAGATATTCTTTGGAGTCCTTGTCAACATGAAATCCATAATCTAAAAATCATAGGAAGCAATAATCCTACCGAATTTTTTTCAGATTATATCTGACATATTCAGTCTTGGGACTTATATTTTAAAAGGAGAAAAAATTACAAGCATTTTTAAGTATCTATTATGTTGTGAGCATTCCTCAAAGCAGCTAACAAATATGATATCACTTGATCCACAACAACCCTAATAAATAGAAGCTATTATTATCCTCATTTTACATTTGAGGAAACGAGGCAAGAGAATGACTTGCTCAGGGTCATACAGCTAATAAGGATCTGAGGACAAATTTGAATTCAAGACTTCTTGATTCCTAGTTCAGAGCTCTACCCACCATATTGCTATTGACAAACAATAGACTATCTAAAAAAAAGCAAAGAGTAGAGCAAAGAATCTGATATGTGCTGAAATGATGAATGTTGGAAAAAATTGAAAATGATTAATTTAAAGAAGGCTTTTGTGGGGGAAAGTCATGATTGCTAGCTTCAAATAATGAGAATACCCAAAGAATCCTATATTAGAATTGGAAGGGACTCAGAAGTCATTCAACTCCCTCTTTTTGTGGATGAGCAAAGAGAGTTGTCAGGCATTTGGATGTAGGAATTGAACCAATTTCCTCTAAGTTTGGGTCCACGTACTTCCTTCTGAAAAAGTGGTGATCTGAAAGGATGATTAGAATTGTTCTGTATTGTTTCAGAATACAAATTAAGACCAGTAGATAGAAGTTGCAAGATAGCAACTTTTAAGCCTAGCAAAGTAATGCTAGAAAATAATGGTACCAGTCATGCTGAACTATCAAAAGCAGGTTTTCCTTTTTATATTCTCAAACTGAGGTTGAAGTGACTTGTTAGGACAAAACTGAAGATGTTTCTAATCTTGGTGTCAGGTTGGTCTGGACATCTGGGTATCTTTTTTTTTAAATTAAAACTTTTTATTTGCAAAACATATGTATGGGTAATTCTTCAACATTAAGCCTTACAAAGCTTTCTGTTACAAATTATTCCCCTCCTCTCCACCTCTCCCCTAGATGGCAGGATTTCCACCACATGTTAATTATGTTAAAATACTTGACAAATCGAATATATGTATACATATTTCCATGCATCATTTTTGTACAAGAAAAATTGTATCTACAAGAAAGAAAAATCAGAGAAAGGAAACACAATGTAAGCAAGCATCAATAGAGAGCATGAAAATGTTATGTTGTTGTCCACATTTCACATGCCTCTCTCTGGGTGTATATGGCTTTCTTCACTGAACAACTGGAGGTGGTTTGAAACATTTCATTGTTGAAGAGAGCCATGTCCATCAGAACTGATCATCATATAGTATTGTTGTTGCCGTGTATAATGATCTCCTGGTTTTGCTCATTTCACTCAGCATCAGTTCATGCAAGTCTCTCCAGGCCTCTCTGAAATCGTCCTGCTGGTCTTTTCTCACAGAACAATAATATTCCATAACATTCATATACTAAAATTTCTTCGGCCATTCTCCAATTGATGGGCATTCATTCAGTTTCCAGTTTCTAGCCACTACAAAAAGGGCTGCCACAAACATTCTTGCATATGTGGGGCCCTTTCCTTCCTTTATGATTTCTTTGGGATATAAGCCCAATAGAAACATTGCTAGGTCAAAGGATATGCACAGTTTAATAACTTTTTGAGCATAGTTCCAAACTGCTTTCCAGAATGGCTGGATCCATTCACAGTTCCACCAACAATGCATTAGTGTCCCAGCCTTCCCACATCCCTTCCAACATTCGTAATTAATGTTTCCTGTCATTTTAGCCAATCTGACAGGTGTGTAGTGGTATCTCAAAGTTGTGTTAATTTGCATTTGTCTGATCAATAGTGATTTGGAGCACCTTTTCATATGACTAGAAATAGTTTTAATTTCATCACCTGAAAATTGTCTGTTCATATCCTTTGACCATTTGTCAATTGGAGAATGGCTTGAATTCTTAAAAATATGAGACAATTCTCTATATATTTTAGAGATGAGACCTTTATCAGAACCCTTAAATGTAAAGATGATTTCCCAATTTGCTTCCCTCTATATTGGTTTTGTTTGTACAAAAACTTTTTAACTTAATATAGTCAAAGTTATCTATCTAGTGTTCAATTAGAGTTCCAGTTCTTCTTTGGACATAAATTTATTCCATCTCCAGAGGTCTGAGAGGTAAACTATACTACATTCCTCTAATTTACTTGTAATAACACTCTTTATATCCAGATCATGAAGCCATTTAGATCTTATCTTGGTACGTGGTGTTAGATGTGGGTCAAGCCCTAATTTCTTCCACACTAGCTTCCAATTTTCCCAGCAGTTGTCAAATAATGAGTACTTATCCCAGATGCTGGGATCTTTGGGTTTATCAAACACTAAATTGCTATAGTTATCGCCTAGTGATTCTATCCTATGCCACTGATCGACTACTCTATTTTTTAGCCAGTACCAAATGGTTTTGATGATGGCTGCTTTATAGTACAGTTTTAGATATGGTACAGCAAGGCCACCATCATCACCCTTTTTTTCCATTAATTCCCTTGAAACTCTTGACCTTTTGCTCTTCCAAATGAATTTTGGGGAGCCAAGATGGCCGAGTGAAAACGTGACTCTCTGCGTCTCCTCCGATCTTCTCTCAAACCAACAATAAAATAAGCCTTTGAACTGATCTTCAAGTCAACAAATTTAGAAATACTTGGATACTGCTTGCTGATACCTCTGAATAACTTCACATCTGGTTTGTCTATCTCGGACAGAGGGATAAAGAGTGGTGTAGGCCGGAAGTGAGGGTGGGACTCAGCTCAGCTCATTGTGGCAAAAACGCCAAACTCCAAACTCCAAACACCTGGAGTTTATCTGAGGCACTTGGGACACTCTGCCCGGATTGGGGGCAGGTGTTCTGGCAGACTTGCCTTGTTTAAGGAGTAATTCTGACTTAGTCCTAGCCCCCACCGGACCAGCACCTTAAATTAATTTGCCAAATTGCCCCAGGGCAAGGAGCTTTAGCCAAGGTTTTTCCAAACCTTAAAGAGATATACACGCTGTTTAAAAAAAAAAAAATGAAGAGGCAAAAGAGAGCTCTCACCATAGACAGCTTTTATCAAGGCAAAGAAACGTTGACCCCAGATCCAGAGGTTCCTTTAGACAAAACTTCAGAGGATGTTATTAAGGACCATCACTGGTCCCCTTTTCAAAAGGCCTTTATGGAAGATTGCATACAGAATCTCAAAAGAGAGTTGGAGGATAAATGGGAAAATAAAGTGAAGTCAGTGCAAGAAGCCCTCCAAAAGAGATATGATAAAGAAACTAATTTATTGAAAAATAAAATTAGTGAAGTGGAAAAAGAGTGCAATGAACAAATAGGCCAGTTAGAAAAGGAGCTTAAAAAGGTAACTGAAGAAAACAACACTTTAAAAATAAGAATTGAACAAATGCAAGTGAATGACTCAATAAGACTTCAAAAATCAGTCAAACAAAAACAAAAAAATGAAAAATTAGAAGAAAATATGAAATATCTCCTAGGAAAAACAACTGACTTGGAAAATAGATCTAGGAGAGACAATCTAAGGATTATTGGACTTCCTGAAAGCCATGATGAAAAAAAGAATCTAAACACTATCTTCCAGGAAATCCTGAAAGAAAACTGCCCTGAAATTGTAGAATCAAAGGGCAAAGTCACCATTGAAAGAATTCACCGATCACCTCCTGAAAGAGACCCCAAAATTAAAACCCCAAGGAATATCATGGCTAAATTTCAGGACTATAGCAAGGAAAAGATTCTGCTTGCAGCTAGAAAGAAACAATTCAAATACCGAGGATCAATAATTAGAATCACACACGATCTGTCAGCCTCCATATTGAAGGATCAAAGGTCCTGGAACCAGATATTCCGAAGGGCAAAGGAACTTGGATTACAGCCAAGAATAACCTACCCAGCTAGAATGAGCATTATCCTCCAGGGAAGAAGATGGTCATTCAATGATATAGGTGAATTTCACCTATTTCTAATGAAAAGACCAGATCTGAACAAAAAATTCAACATTCAAACACAGAACTCAAGAGATGCATAAAAAGGTAAAAATGAAAAGACTCTTGAGAACTTTATTTTTACTAGGGGGATACTTAAAATTTGGGGGTATAATGAACTAGATATTACTTTGATAATATGAAAAAGAGAACCAGAGGGGGAAAGGTCGTCACACTGGGGAAAAGAGGGAAAAAGTGGTAAAATAAGATCTAAAAAAAAAGGAGGTAAAAACAAGGTAAAATCTCTTGAAGAGGCAAAGAAAACCTAGTATAATTGAGAGAAAGAGGGGAGGGAGATGAGCATTGTGTAAATCCTACTCTCATCAGGTTGGGCTCTAAAAGTGTATATCAGACACTTGATTTTCACATAGAAACTTGTCTGTTGCTAGAGGGAAGTGGGAGGGAAAGGAGGAAAAGAAAGGGATAAACTGATAGAAGGGAAAATAGAAGAATCAGGGGAAAGGAGTAAAAACAGGGGAGGAGATCTAAAGGGTGGAGTATTGTTTGGGGGAGGGGGTCATCAAAAGCAAAGTACTGAGGAGGGGGGAAGGGAGAAAGGGGAAAGGAAAGGGGAAAACATAACTTGGGTAAATAAGATGGCAGGAAATAAAGAATTAGTTATTCTAACTGTGAATGTGATGAACTCTCCCATAAAGCGGAAGCAGATATCAGATTGGATTAAAAATCAGAATCCCACAATATGTTGTCTACAAGAAACACATCTAAAACATAGTGACACATATAGGATGAAGGTAAAAGGCTGGAGCAGAAAATATTATGCTTCAGGTGAACAAAAAAAAGCAGGGGTAGCAATCCTTATCTCAGATCAAGTAAAAGCTAAGATAGATCTAATCAAAAGAGATAAGGAAGGAAACTATATTTTATTAAAGGGTACCATAGATAATGTAGCAATATCTATACTAAATATATACGCACCAAGTGCAATAGCATCCAAATTCCTAGGGGAGAAATTAAGAGAGATGCAAGAGGAAATACACAGCCAAACTATACTAGTGGGGGATCTCAACCTTGCTCTCTCAGAATTAGATAAATCAAACCACAAAATAAACAAGAAAGAAACTAGGGAGATAAACCAATTGTTAGAAAAGTTAGGTATGATAGATTTATGGAGAAAGTTGAATGGAGACAGTAAGGAGTTTACTTTTTTCTCAGCAGTCCATGGAACCTATACAAAAATTGACCATGTGTTAGGGCATAAAAACCTCAAAATCAAATGCAGAAAGGCAGAAATAGTAAATGCATCTTTTTCAGATCATGATGCAATAAAAATCACATGCAATATAAGGCCAGGAGAAAATAAACCAAAAGTTAATTGGAAATTAAATAATCTAATCCTGAAGAATGAATGGGTGAAAGAGCAAATCATAGACACAATCAATAATTTCATCCAGTAGAATGACAATAAGGAGACAACATACCAAAATTTGTGGGATATGGCCAAAGCTGTTATAAGGGGCAATTTTATATCTCTAGATGCTTACTTGCATAAAATAGAGAAAGAAAACATCAACGAATTGGTTTTATTATTAAAAAAAAACTAGAAAAAGAACAAATTAAAAACCCTCAATTAAATACGAAATTGGAAATTCTAAAAATAAAAGGAGAAATTAATAAAATTGAAAATAAGAAAACCATTGAATTAATAAATAAAAC
>JAJPUD010006051.1:77235-94735 GCA_023553655.1 Myrmecobius fasciatus | reverse complement strand
ATATTCTTGGTGGTGACACTTCACTTCTAAAACCTTGGATGGCAATTTAAATATAGTGTGTTCAAACCTAGGAATATTGAATATAGTTGGTACAACAGTGGGAATACAGAAAGAATGTCAGGATGATTTTTTTCTGGTAATTTAAATAAATGACATTAATGAAACCATTTTATTTAAATAAAGCATTCCAACATCCTATTCCTTAGGCAAGAACTCTTTTTTCCTCTTGTATTTGAAACTGTGAAGTGAAAAAGTTCTTACGCTCTGAGGCAGAAAAAAGCCTAATCATCTGAACAGCTAAGTTAAAAGATCACTACCATTCATTGATTTATAAGTCCAGGTTGAGTTTTTGGATCTTGTTTAATGCTTTGTCAGGTGTGGTCCCACATCCTCCCAATTGGTAGGTTAATTTCAATCATGCTGAAAATCATTCTTAAAACTTTGCAAAAATACTGAAATTCAAATTTCAAGTATGCTTAGTGTGATCCATCTACCTTCTAGCAGGCAAGCCTTAAAAATCTTACCTCTACCCATCACCTTTCATATCCAACTACCATGGTATTTCAAAGATCTTTCTTGAATGAATGAAAGTTTGAAGAAATGTTCAACTTGAGGTTCTAAGATAGAAGTTTTGTGCAAAGAAATTCCAACATTTAAGAAACTTTAATAGAGGTAAATGGGTAGAATCAGTTCGTTTCACTGGAAAAAAAAATATTTTAAAAAACAGTGAAACAATTAATCCTTTGTTTTCCTTAGTTGCTACTTCATAGTGATTGCCCCTTACATGCTTGTAAGTGCTACCTACTTTCAAGATTTCATGAACTATTAGTGTGTTTAAAATAGAGTTTTATTTTCAGAGGAGGAACAGTATGATAGGATTAGGTACTGAACTTGGAATCAGGAAGATCAATTTTAAAGTACTGTCCATTTCACTTCCTAGGCCTATGACCAAGGAGAAATCATTTAGAGTCTGTAAGCTCCAGGTAATCCTTTAAGACTAAATTTAAAATGGGTTCCTATCTTCTTGGGGTAGGACTATACCAGGGCTTCTTAAACTGGGTTCCATGAACTTTTGTTTTAAATTTTGGTAACTTAAAATCTAATTGTTTTCTATTTTGTGAATTTAAAAACATTATTTTTGGAAGGCAACCACTGGCTCTGGCAGATTACTTATGGGGTGTATAACACACACACACCTTTAAAAGTTCTGTTTTGTATCAATAAATTCATAGTCGGAGAGAAATTCTCTTTTTCTAGAAGGTTGTGGAATGTTAGGATTATAAATTTAGAACTAGGAACAGTCATTGTGGGTTATCAAGTCCAATAAATTAATTTTATAGGTGAGGGAACTGAGGCTCAGTGAAATTAAGTGACTTTCCCAGGATCCCCTCATTAGTAAGAAGAGGGTGCTTATTAAACTCAACCTTAATATCCTTAATATGAAAAATATTTTTGATCAATCTGTCCCACACACCTTTTTTTCCTGAGGTCTGAAACATACTGTAGTTTGCTTGAAATGTCAGATGACATTTATTTTAAAAATTAAATTACAAATCAAAATTATATTAAGTTTAGTTTGATGTTTTTCCTGGAAATTTTGTGACAACAAAATAATAATTAATGTACAAATATTTATGAAATGCTTACTATTCCAGATACTATGCTAAGTGGTAATACAAAGACAAAAAGAAATAGTCCTGTGTCCTGCAGGGGCTTACATTCTATGAAGGACTACTATACAATACATACATACATACATATGTATATATGTATGTAGAGACAGAATTTATAAAGTAAATATGCAAATATACAATTAGCAATTACTTAAAGATAAAAGGACTAGCAATTGGAAATCAAATTAGACAAAAAGAAACCAGAGTTGGGAATATTCTAGGTAGCTCACATTTTGTTTCTTTTGTCTAGGACAAAGCTATTTTCTTTTACACCAGACAGAAGTACAAAAATTGCTCTTGCATCCCCTGAATGACCAGCTTTTATTCCTATGAAGTTTAAGGCTTCTGAATAGGTATGGGATCAAGTGCTTGCAGGCCAGACAGATCTGAGAATGCAGGGTACTAAAGTTCCCATTCAGCTAAATCCAATACTGAAGGCCTGGCAAGAAAATTAAGCTGTCAGGACAGTGTAAGGGAAACCAGTGACCTCTGAGCAATGATGTCAAAGAGGAAGCAAATGCCTGAGAATCCCCAAGTTCCTTAGGCCTGTAATGTCACTTGATGATCATATTAATGAGCAGTCCCCTTCAGTCTGAGAAATGGAGCAGAGAAAGTGGGGGCAGGAGGGAAGGATCCATTGCCCCCCCAAGAAAGCATTGAACCAGTAAGCAGGGAGAGAAGCTGAGAGGTTCAAAGCCAAGACTAGAGGTCAGAAGCAACAGTTGTAACAACTCAGCCACCAAAGTGTCATTTGTAATGAAATGAAGGGGCTGATTGATTTGTCAGGGCCCAGGATCTCACACATGTGGTTTCTTCAAACTAAAGGAGATAAAATAAAAACCAGCCAAGCATATCGTCCCAAAGTATTTCAGGAAAGAAGCCCAAAATTCTTTTTGTTTCTTCAACCTTAGAAATCTACTCTCTTATAAATGGAACCACAGCTCTTCAACAATTACAAAATACTACTGGTGACATGCCATTCCACCGTTCTTTCTGAATCCTCCAGTTACCGTAGCAACACAAATTAACTATACTGACTTCTGATAATTTATTGGTGGTAGGTTCTCACTAATATTTTGATCACTCTAAAGCTTCAAGCTAATCTAGCTGGTGCTTATCAGTTGGAAATGGAAATAATTGTACCAAAAACAAGTTTCATAAAGGATGCTACTGACTCATGAAAAATGCCCATCCATGCAGACATGGGTATATCTCTGTTCATTAATGGCACCACTGCATTTCTAAACAAGTATTTGCATAAGAAATGATCTTCAGGGTCAGCTTCTGCTAGCAGATTCATGTATTTTTCAGAGGGATTGGACCATATATACTGCATGGACAAATAAAACAAATGCTCCCACATACTCTCAATCCTACAGTGACTCCCTTTTGTCTACTGTATTCTAAACCTGGCTTTCAATTTGGTTTCTTCTCATTCTTCTCGCTCTATCTACCACTACATCCCAACACTCATATTTTCTTTCTGCTTGGAATATGTGATCTCTTCTACATGTCACTCCCAATTCTGCCTTTTCAAATTCTATCCATTCTTCAAAGGCCCAGTTTAAATCTCACCTGCTCCATGAAATTTCACTTACAATGATCATGTAGGATATCATAGAAATTTTAAAGCTGGAAGAAACCTGTGAGTCTAAATCCATCATTTTACTGATGAGAGAATTGAAACTCAGAAAGAGACTTATTCAATGTTATAATTAATATTGCATCCCAAAGAGACTCTAAATCCTATTATTGAGCTATTTTGCATACTACACTAAACTGCTGCTAAACTTATGGTAACTTATGGCAATTTGATAGCTACCATTGTAAAACAGAAGGACAAACAAAAATATTGTAAAGGAATGTAATTATTTCTTCACTTGACTCATCCTGTATTTTTAGCCATATAGAATACAACTATTCTCCTAGAGATCCCCATCAGTGTTTCAGGTCCTTTCATTATCTTCCCTCCTCATACTTGCTTCACATTCTCACATTTAAACCCTTTGCTTTCTAGTTTCTAACTTTCTAATTTTATTCCTTACTGATCTCCCATCTCTGAATTCCTACAGCATCCTATAATTAAAAATAATTCATTATAATTTAGAAATTACCAGTAAAATATTATAATATACATAAATGAAGATAAAAATAAGGAATGATGAAAAGCCATAAGTTCTGTTAACAGTTTTAAAATCTGAATATTAATTTTAACAGATTCATAGCTAAAAGATCCTATAGTTTCCATGTCATTGTGAATTAGTTTTT
Organism: Myrmecobius fasciatus; assembly: GCA_023553655.1. Classification (NCBI taxonomy): domain Eukaryota; kingdom Metazoa; phylum Chordata; class Mammalia; order Dasyuromorphia; family Myrmecobiidae; genus Myrmecobius; species Myrmecobius fasciatus. Next base: position 90,794 of record JAJPUD010006051.1, on the reverse strand, counting down.
TTTTATTTTGAAGTTATCAGCATTGCAGATTTTATTATACAACTTAGTATATATACAAAATACTGTTGTTTTTTATTTTCATTTCATATCTTTGTCTTGTTTTTTTAACTAAACTATAACTTCTGTGATAAGGCTTTCCTTATATTAATCTTTATATTTATTTTCTCATATTAATCTATTCAAGTAACAAAAAATGTTTACTAAATGCCCATTATGAGAGTCAATATACTAGAATAAATAGACTTGATGTCTGACCATGAACAAATCACTTAGAGATTCTAAGTATTCTGAATATTTCTTTAAAACTATAAGATGTACAAAAGATACAGCTCTTAAATGATAGAGAAAAATGTGCTTATCTAGATATTCTCTATATCAGTGAGTTCACAGGTTCAGTTCTCATTCTTACTAAGTGCCAGAAATCATTCAAGGAACCAGAGGTATAAAAAGGAAAATGAAAGTCTTTTCTTCAAGGACTTCATAGTTAAAAAGCAGAAATTCTAAATTTAGAGGCCTTTTAATTTTTTTTAAAATGGGATAATAGTATTTTAAGTAATTGGCTTCCCTTAAAATGATAAGTATTTTATTTCATAAATTTAAAAACATTCTGATAATGGATACAAAACACACAAAAAAGACCTCCTAGTTGATAAGGAAAGCTAACATATAAGATCATATATTATATATGTATATATATATATATGTATGTATGTGTATGTATATATATACACATAGCTATATAGAAATATATGAACATCTGTATATACTATATATATATGTATATATATATATACATGGGGGGATATAGAGATAAACACATACATGCATGGACAAGGTAATTTAGAAAAGGATATACTAGCAACTAGGGGGATAAAAAAGTATCTCTTGAGCTGAACTTTGTAGGAAAATAAGGTGATATATCCTCATATTATCCACCACATGTAGGGGCACATAGCAGATATTTAAATAATAATATTTAATGACCAGACCATTCATAACAAAAAGATTTTCTTGAAGAATACTCTTCATCCAAAGACCCCAGCTTTTGGGATAAGAATTCACTATTTGACAAAAACTGCTGGGAAAATTGGAAACTAGTATGGAAGAAATTAGGGCTCAACCCACACCTAACACCACATACCAAGATAAGATCTAAATGGGTTCAAGATTTAGACATAAAGAGTGATATTATAAGCAATTTAGAAGAACATAGGATAGTTTTCCTCTTAGATCTATGGAGAAGAAAGGAATTTGTGTCCAAAGAAGAACTGGAATGCATAATTGAATACCAGATAGATAATTTTGATTATATTAAGTTTAAAACTTTTTGTACAAAGAAAACTAATTCAGCCAAGATCAGAAGGGAAGCAATAAATTGGGAAATCATTTTTACATTAAAGGGTTCTGATAAATGCCTCATTTCTAAAATATATAGAAAACTGACTCAAATGTATAAGAAGCCAAGCCATTTTCCAATTGATAAATGCTCAAAGGATATGAACAGACAAATTTCAGATGAAGGAATTAAAACTGTTTCTGATCACATGAGAAGGTGCTCTAAATCACTATTAATCAGAGAAATGCAAATTAAGACAATTCTGAGATACCACTACACACCTGTCAGAATGGCTATGATGACAGGAAAGGACAAGAAAGAATGTTGGAAGGGATGTGGGAAAACTGGGACACTAATACATTCTTGGTGGAATTGTGAATGGATACAGCCATTCTCAAGAGCAATTTGGAACTATGCTCAAAAAATTATCACACTGTGCATACCTTTTGACCCAGTAGTATTTCTATTGGGCCTATATTCCAAAGAGATCTTAAATGAGGGAAAGGGACCCACATGTGTAAAACTTTTTGTGGCAGCCCTTTTTTGTAGTGGCAAGAAACTGGAAACTGAATGGATGCTCATCAGTTGGAGAATGGCTGAATAAATTATGGTATATGAATGTTATGGAATATTATTGTTCTGTAAGAAATGACTAACAAGATGATTTCAGAGAGGCCTGGAGAGACTTGCATGAACTGATGCTAAGTGAAATGAGCAGAACCAGGAGATCATTGTACAAGGCAACAGCAATATTATATGATGATCAATTCTGATGAACGTGACTCTTTCCAACAATGAGATGACTGATGCCAGTTCCAATGATCTTGTGATGAACAGAGCCATTTACACCCAGAGAGAGGATTGTAGGAACTGAATGTGGATCACAACATAACATTGTCACTCTTTTTGTTGTTGTTCACTTGCATCTTATTTTCTTACTCATTTACTTTCTTTTTTGATCTGATTTCTCTTGTGCAAGAGAATTATATAAATATGTTTATACATATTGTATTTAATATATATTTTAACATGTTTAGCATATATTGAATTGCTTACCATCTAGGGGAGGGGTTGGGGGAAGGAGAAGAAAATCTGAAATACAAGGCTATGCAAGGGTCAATGTTGTGAAATTTTCCCATGCATATGTTTTGAAAATAAAAAGCTTTATTAAAAAAAAAGAATACTCTTCATGGATTTCTGTAACCATAAGCCATATCTGTGCCATCTCTACACAAGTAATTTCACAGGATTCTCCTCCTACATGGTCTGCTGTTTCAAATGGTTATTTCTATTTCTCTTTGAACTGAATAGGATGTCCCATTCCTTCAGAATGATTAAGCCCAAAGAGTTTAAACTGAAGCTTACACATATCTAATTCTTCAAGCCACCGAGCATTAGTATAAACCAAACTTAACATTCATATCGCAATGGATATTTTCCAATCATTTTACAATTTATTCATCAGCTAAATCCAAAAAACATCCACAAGGCAGGAATTACTATCATTGATTTTACAGTTGACAAAACAGACACAGATATGCCTAGAGTTTTACCCAAAGTCACACGGCAGATTTGGATACATGTTTAGAATTACAATTCAAAATTTGTGACTCCCTATCTTTTACTTCTGAAATGGTAAAATAAAACCTTGGTACATCTATTATCTTCCTCCTTCCCTCTTTACTGCCTCCAATCAATACTAAAGGAAGGGCAAAAAGATGTAGAAGCTATCATCTCACCTATTTTATTATCTCTTTGTTTTAGGCAGGTCACTTAGTATCCCTTGGATTGGTTTACTCATTTGCAAAATTATAGGACTGAGTTTGTTAAACTGTGAAGTTCCTTCTTTCTCTAGCTCTATGATTCCATGAAAAAAAAAACATCAAAATATTAATACTCCTCCTCCAGTCATTGTGTTCTTTAAAGAACAAAAAATGAATACTTATTCAGTGATCCATTTTTAAAAAATCCATATATCCACAAATAACAATAAAAAATGGCTGTCCATAGAATCTCTGAAATGGAAGAGATTTAAGAGGTATTATAGAACAACCTTAAACAAGAATAGTCTTACCTTACCAAGCAGCAATGTGTCCTCAATTTAAGCATCCATCAAGGGGAAATGCATTGTCTTCTGAAGTCCATTGTGCTTTTGGTAAACTAGCATTATCAAGGTATTTTTTTTCCTCTCCTTATATTAAATTAAAATCCAACTCCCTTTGCCTTTTATCCATCCCTGGGCACCAAGCAGAAGATTACTTTCTCTACAATTAAATGTTCAAATTTTTTATATGTGTGTGTATATATATATATATGTAATATATATATAATTGTTCAATTTTTTTATATGTGTATATATATATGTTCAAAATTTTTATATGTGTATATATATACACACACACGTGTGTGTGTGTATGTGTGTGTGTGTATAAGAGTGACTTTTTGGGATTTATTTATTTTGCTTTCTTCTTTTTTTAATTTACAGAATAGGATTGAGTCATGAGCTCTAAAACAAAAAAGAGCAAACAGATTCAGAGATAGGAGAAAACATTTTGGTGGATATTTTTATACTTTATTCATATTTTAGGGGTATTATCATGTTATATGTTTAATTAGCCTGCTTACCCAGGATAGATAAAAATCATTCCCATGTTTGTTTCAGGCAAATATTTGAGAAGTGTTTTGTTATTGCTGCTGTTGCTGTGTGAAAAGACATGTTAAGGCATCAGGTGACAAAATGTCCTCCTCTCCAGAACCAAGGTCTAATTAGATGATTTTTAAGGAAAAGTTAGGAGAAAAGTAGACTGAAACTTCAAGAAGAACTGATATAAAAACTATGAGCTATTACATAGTCATAGTCATTTTGACTATGAGCTATTACAGGTTTTTGTTTAGAGATATTCAGGCTTTGTAGAACAAAATGATGCATTTCTTGCAAAGAAGGCAAGTCCTTTAGTTCCTGTTGGAAAAGCAGAAAACCTTAACCAGCCAATCAATGCTGATACAGATAGGGAGGAACAAGTAAAATTTTTTTAGAAGGAAATATTTGAAATACCAGAGTAGCTCTTGGTATATACCTTTCTTGTTATACCTTTCTTGAGTGGAGTCATGTGAACAGTTTGGACTTTGCCATATCTAGAGTTACCCAATGAGGAGTCCTCTATATTGTTATGTTGGTGGGTCCTAGCATGATTTTCAGGATAGATACATTCTCTTTTTCCCCTCCAAGTAGTTTCTTTATTTTCTTTGGGTTACACACACATATGCATTTTTTACATATTTTCATGTGAGTCATTTTGGGAGAGAAGAATCAGAACAAAAGGGGAAAACCATGAAAAGGAAAAAAAAAGAGAAAAAGATGATATGAATTCATTCTCCATAGTTCTCTGTCTGGATGGGGATGGTGTTTTCTTTCCAAAGTTTTTTTGGGATTGCCTTGGATCACTGAATTGCTGAGAAGAACCAAGTGATAAATACATTTTCTTTCTTTTTTAACAGTATTTTATTTTCCAATTATATGTAAAGATAGGTTTCAATATTAATTTTTTTTTTTGCTGAGGCAATTGGGGTTAAGTGACTTACCCAGGGTCACATAGCTAGGAAATGTTAAGTGTCTGAGACCAGATTTGAACTGGCTGACTTTAGGGCTGGTGCTCTATCCACTGTGCCACATAGCTGAATCCCAATATTCATTTTTTAAGATTTTGAGTTCCAAATTTTCTTTTCTCCCTCTCTCCCTTACCTTCACCTTCCCCTTCCCCAAGAAAGCAAAAAAGAGAGATATAGTTATAAATGTGCAATAATTTAAAATATATTTCCACATTAATCATGGTGTGAAAGAAAAAATCAGAAGAAAAGGGAAAACCACAAGAAAGAAAAAAAAAATGAACAAAGGTGAAAATAGTATGCTTCCATCTGAATTTAGTCTCTATAGTTCTCTCTTGGATGCAGATAGCATTCCAAGTCTGTTGGAATTTTCTTAGATCTATGTATTGCTAAGAGTGAAATCAATCATATTGAATCACATAATCTTGTTGTTAATGTGTACAATATTCTCCTGGTTCTGTTCACTTCACTTGGCATCAGTTCATGTAAGTCTTCGCAGGCTTTTCTGAAATCAGCTTGTCATAGATACATTTTCAAGAGCAAGGAATATTGGGGAATCTAGTTGGTGTAGTGGGCCCTCAAGCCAGGAGGACCTGAGTTCAAATGTGGCCTCAAACACTTAACACCTCTTGCCTGTGTGACTCTGGCCACGTCACTTAGCCCCAATTGCCTCAGGGAAAGAAAATGAAGTGGGGAATATTTTAGGAACTTGATGGAAATTATCTTGTTCAAAATTAGAATGCAATCTAGAAACTGTGAGAGCCTTCCAACATCAATTCTCATCACTCAGTCAGTTAATAAACTTTTATTAAGCACAAACTAAGTATCAGTCAATGTGTTAAGGATTGGGAATACAAAGAAAGGCAAAAGTCAGACCTAGCTTTAGAAGCTTACAATATGCAAATAAGTATTTACAAATTTTTTATACACAACATAAATAAGAAATAACATAAAAGGAACTAGAAATGAGGAGTTGGGAAAAATTTCCAGTAGCAAGTCAGATTTTAACTGGGAAGTTGAAGGAAGCCAGTGAGGTCAAAAGGCAGATGTAAGGAAAGAAAGTATTTCATGCTTGAAGGAAAATGATTGCCTGGATTTGAGAGATAGTATGCCTTGTGATAATGGTAGAGAAAAGGGAAGCTTGTACTTTATTTGGCATTTATAACAAACCATAGGATTTGTGATTATGATCCTGGGGAATGAGAAAAATCTTGAAACCTTATTGTTGGTCTTTGGGCGGGCAAACATATTTGTATTGCTTATTTAAACCATGGAAAAAATTATGAAAGATAACTTGTACCTTTAAGGGACCTGAAAAAGGAGGGTACCTTCTCAATACTAAATGAATTCCAATTTACAGGAGCTAAAGATTTGTTGTCTTATTTAGAAAAAGTGGCTTGATGGTTCAGTGTTAACTAAGAAGGAAATGAGGAAGAGAGGAAACAGTGTCCAGATACATATGAGTATGAGTCTATTGTTTAAATATTGTACCCTATACTTGACAGGAGTTAATTTGATTTCAGATTATATTGTATGTTTTAGGTAAAAGTAAAAAAGGAGACTGAGAAAAATTATTAGTGCTTTGAGTTTAGTAACTGGGAATAGAAAGAACTGGGAATAGTAATTGAAAAAGGCCAGGGCTCAAATCCTATTTCTAGCATGTAGTACTTATGCATCCTGGGTTAGATTATTTGAATTTTTCTGCGATTTATTTTCTTTATCTTTAAAATAAGATGATTTTTCTCAAATGGCTCCTAAGGTCCTTACTGCTTCTAAATCAACAATTCTATAATTATCTAAACATGAAGAATGTCCAATGTGCTGAAGCATAACAGAAACGACCAAGAAAAACAATTGGGGGAATTGATAAATAAGTTTTCCAACTATTATCTTCAATGGGCTTACTGTCACCATAATCTGTTATAACCAGTGATCAAGGTTATTAAACTGGCTAGAAGACTAAGAGAGAATGATAGCTGAATAAAAGGTAGGTTTTACTTAAGTCAAATATTAGAACATAGGCATATTAGTGTAGTGTATAGAAAGCTAGCCTTAAAGTAAGGAAGACCAGGGTTCAAACACTACCTTTGACACATATCATCTTCATAACCTTAGTCAAGATAGCTCAGTGCTCTAAGAAACTCTCTAAGACTAAGTTGCATTTTAAGGGAGTTGATTCACTCACAAAATTCCCTGAATAAATGGAACACAGATCCAATCTCCATCTTTATTAGACTAAAACAAGAAAGGAATATTAGGATTTAATAAAGTATAAATATTTTTAAATTTATTGAAATAATAATAGGCTTATGTACCTTGTCAAATACAGATGGACCTGTCTGCAAAGAGATAAACAAGGAGTTAATACTATGCTTCCTACCTTTTTCTAAGGAAGCCCAACTTTAAGAATTGTGTATATGAGAAATAAACTCACCAATTAGGTAGAAACTATACTTTTGTCAAGGAATATTATCCTATATGAAAATTGATTTAGGATGGAGAGAAGAGATAAATATAAGAATGGGGACAGTGAGGGAAGTACTTGGGAATAATGCTCCATGTTATATAAGCCCCAGCAATGATGAACAGAATTGAGAATTTAAGGCATGCATTGATCATCTCCTTTGGTAGGCAGCATGATGAGAGAATAAATCTATACCAAATGTTTCTTTACCTCCTGAAGTGAGTACCTTTGTATGTCCCCAGAGCCATAGATACAATAAGGTAGGTACAGAGAGAGGAGGTAGGGGCAGGAGTTACATATTGTATCACATATTTCACCCTCCCTTCTTTCTATATCTCTTCTTCTGGCTAAACAGATGTGCTACCTTCAATTGACATTAACCTTCAATTGACACCATGATACTTGTGTTCCTTGCAATGTTGTATTTCAACAATATCCTTCCTAAATTGCTATTGTTGTTGACGTATGCTTCTCATGACCCTGTTTTGGGATCTGTGAACACAGATATTGAAATGGTTTGCCATTTCCTACTCCAGATCATTTTATAGATGAGGAAACTGATGCAAATGGGGTAAAGTGACTTTTCCAGGGTCATATAACTAGTAAGAGTCTGAGGCCATAGTTGAACCCAGGAAAAGGAGTCTTCTTGACTTCAGGCCCAATATTTTATTTACTGTGCTACCTAATTTCCTAAATTACAACATACCAAACTTAATATAATATTGCAGATGTGATCTAACCATAGTACAAAAGATATTTAACAAATAGCTACACTAAACATGTATGCATACATACATACATACATTTATGTCTATATATACATACATATATAAAATATATGTATATATACACATGCATATATAAAAATAAATATGTTGATCTACCTGGATGAGACACTTTTATGTTTAATCTGTATTATTAACATTATCTTCATCATTTACATATAGACAATCAACAAAACAAGTCAATTCCTGATTTTTAGCATTTGCTGATTCCCAAAGTATAAATATTCCCATTGAAAATTTAATAATTAGCTCTCTCCAGATGTTTGAATTGAGTCAAGCACTCCTCTGACATCCGTTTTATCTTTCTTTTTAAATTTTTTTTATTAAAGCTATTTATTTGTATAACATATGTATGGGTAGTTCCCCAGCATTGATCTTTACAAAGCTTTCCATTACAAATTTTACCCCCAGTCCCCTCCCCTCCCCTAGATGGCAGGAAGTCCACTACATGTTAATAATGTTAAAATACTTGACAAGTTGTGCAAGAAAAATCCTATCTACAAGAAAAAAAAAAGAAAATCAGAGAAAGGAAACACAATGCAAGAAAACATCAATAGAGAGCAGGAAAATGTTATGTTGTGGTCCACATTTCATATACCTCTCTCTGGGTGTATATGGTTTCTTTCACTGAACAATTGGAACTGGTTTCAGAGAATTTTTTCTTGCAGAGAGCCATGTCCATCAGAATTGATCATCATGTAATATTGTTGTTGCTGTGTACAATGATCTCCTGGTTCTGCTCATTTCACTCAGCATCAGTTCATACAAGTCTCTCCAGGCCTCTCTGAAATTGTCCTGCTGGTCGTTTCTTACAGAGCAATAATATTCCATAACATTCATATACCATCATTTATCTTTCTTAACAGACAGCTCTATATAATGCAGGCTCCACTCTGACCATCAACCTCAATTCTAAATTTCCCCCCTCCCCCACAATACATACACCAGAACCTTGAACTGTGTAGAATGCACATTCTGATAGGAAACCTTTATTCTTGTCTGGCTTGGACCTAAGTCTCCAAACAACTTTCCAGACATCACCACACCAGGCTATCTACTTTTCACCACCTTCAGCTCTGCTTAAGTCACTTTTTTTTTTTTTTTTTTTAATTTCTTGAATAGTTATTGTTTTTTTCTCCATTAAAGACTACTTACCAAACTAATTGTCTATAGAGTCATTGTACTGACCTCACTGTTGTGTGCTTGTGAAACCTGGACAGTGTACCAATATCATGACTGGAAACTAAATCACTTGCATTTGAATTGTCTTAGGAAGATTCTGAAGATCACCTGGCAAGATAAGGTAATGCAAACAAACTATTGCAGGGAGCATAATTCTAAAGGACTAGCCATGTTGCTGTAATGTCAAATGTATATTGACTAAAACATTTTATAAAAAACTCACATAAGGAAAGAACTCACATGGAAGTGAGAAGAAGAGATACAAGGATACGTAAAGTGTGACATAGAGGATGCTGGCAAAAGAACTACCCACATGATGTGGCCCCATCAAAAAATATTATGCTCGGGGCAGCTAGGTGGTGCAGTGGATAGAGCACAAGCCCTGAAGTCAGGAGGACTTGAGTTCAAATCTGATCTCAGACACTTAACAATCCCTTCTGTGTGAGCCTGGGCAAGTCTTAACCCCAATTGCCTCAGTAAAAAGCAAAAAAAAAAAAAAAATGTTATGCTCTCTGAACAAATAAGAATTGCAGTAGCTCAAAAGAAATGTAAGATATACAGATTTAGAGATAGTTCCACTTCAAATGTTCATGTGGACTGTTTATGCCTGACGTGTGGTAAAGCCTTCCAAGCACATACCAGTCTGCTCAGCTAGTTATATACATAATATCTTGACTCCAAATTGGTGTCATTTTGTTCTTTGAGAATAAAGGACAAACCCATCTTATAAGGAAATAGCAGGAAAGGGGGAAAAGAAAGGGAAAGACTAATAGAAGGCAAAACAGAAGAATTAGGGGAAAAGTGTAAAAAAGGGGAGGGGGCTCTAAAGCGGGGAGGACTGTTCGAGGGAGGTGATTATCAAAAGTAAAATACTAGGGAGGAGGGAAGGGAGATAGAAAAGAGAAAAGCATAACCTAGGATAAATAAGATGGCAGGAAATACAGAATTAGTTATTTTAACTGTGAATGTGAATGTAATAAACTCTCCCATAAAGTGGAAGCAAACAGCAGACTGGATTAAAAGCCACAATCCAACAATATGCTGTTTACAAGAAAAACATTTAAAGCATAAGGATACACATAGAGTGAAGGTAAAGGTCTGGATCAGAATCTATTATGTTTCAGGTGAACAAAAAAAAAGCAGGGGTAGCAATCCTGATCTTAGATCAAGTAAAAGCAAAGATAGATCTAATTAAAAGAGACAAGGAAGGAAACTATATCTTTCTAAAGGGTACCATAGATAATGAAGCAATATCAATATTAAACATATATGCACCAAGTGGTATAGCATGGAAATTCCTAGAGGAAAAGTTCAGAGAGATGCAAGAAGAAATAGACAGCAAAACTATAATAGTGGGGGATCTCAACCTTGCTCTGTCAGAATTAGAAAAGTTGAAGCACAAAATAAATAGGAAAGAAATTAAGGAGGTAAACAAAATGTTAGAAAAGATAGATATTTGGAGGAAATTAAATAGAAACAGAAAGGAATTTACATTTTTCTCAATGGTTCATGGAACTTATACAAAAATTGACCATGGGGCAGCTAGGTGGCGCAGTGGATAGAGCACCAGCCCTGAAGTCAGGAGAGGACCTGAGTTCAAATCTGGTCTCAGACACTTAACATACCCTAGCTGGGTGACCCTGGGCAAGTCACTTAACCGTAATTGCCTCAGCAAAAAAAAAAAAAAAAAATTTGACCAGGTATTAGGACATAAAAACCTCAAAATCAAATTCAGGAAGGCAGAAATAGTAAATGCATTTTTTTCAGGCCATGATGCAATAAAAATCATATACAATATAAGGCCAGGAGAAAATAGACCAAAACACATTTGGAAACTAAATAATGTCACTCTAAAGAATGAATGGGTGAAACAGCAAATTACAGACATAATTACTAATTTCATCCAAGAGAATGACAATAGTGAGACAACATACCAAAATTTGTGGGATTCAGAAAAAGCATTAATAAGGGGAAATTTTATATCTTTAGATGCTTATTTGCATAAAATAGAAAAAGAATTGGGCTTGCAACTAAAAAAGCTAGAAAACAAACAAATTAAAAACCCCCAATCAAATACCAAACTTGAAATCCTAAAAATAAAAGGAGAGATTAATAAAATTGAAAGTAAAAAAATAAAAACTATTGAATAAATAAAACTAAAAGTTGGTTTTATGAAAAGAAAACAATAAAATAGATAAAACTCTAGTTAATTTGATTAGAAAAAGGAAAGAGGAAAATCAAATTGTTAATCTCAAAAATGAACTTTCCACCAATAAAGAAGAAATCAGAGCAATGATTAGGAGTTACTTTGCCCAACCTTATGCCAATAAATTTGATAAACTAAGTGAAATGGAGGAATATCTACAAAAACATAGATTTCCCAAATTAAGAGAAGAGAAAATGAATTACTTAAATAGTCCCATTTTAGAAATAGAAATAGAACAAGTCATTAACCAATTCCATAAGAAAAAAACCCCAGGACTAGATGGATTTACATGTGAATTCTACCAAACATTTAAAGAACAATTAACTCCAATATTATATAAACTATTCGAAAAAATAGGGAATGAAGGACAGACATAGTATCTAAACCAGGTAGAAGAAAAAGAGAGAAAGAAAATTATAGGCCAATCTCCCTAATGAATACTGATGCAAAATCTTAAATAAAATATTAGCAAAGATATTGCAGAAAATCATTCCCAGGATAATACACCATGACAAAGTAGGATTTATACAGGAATGTAGAGATGGTTCAATATTAGGAAAACTATTAGCATAATTGACTATATCAATAACCACATTAACAAAACCATATGATAATCTCAATAGATGCAGAAAAACATTTGATAAAATCCAATATGCATTCCTATTAAAACCACTAGAGAATATAGGAATAAATGGGCTTTTCCTTAAAATAGTCAGTAGCATCTATTTAAAACCATCAGCTAGCATCATATGTAAAGGTGACAAACTGGAACCATTCCCAATAAATCAGGGGTGAAACAAGCTTGCCCACTATCACCATTACTATTCAATATTGTATTAGAAATCCTAGCTTTGGCAATAAGATAATAAAAAGAGCTTAAAGGAATTAGAGTAGGTCATGAGGAAACCAAATTATCACTCTTTGCAGATGATATGATGGTATACTTAGAGAACCCTAGAGACTCAACTAAAAAACTATTAGAAATAATCCACAACTTTAGCAAAGTTGCAGAGGATACAAAATAAATCCACATAAATCATCAGCATTTTTATACATCACTAACAAAATGCAACAGCAAGAGATACAAAGAGAGATTCCATTTAAAATAACTTGATAGTATAAAATATTTGGGAACATATCTGCCAAGGGAAAGTCAGGCTCTATATGAGCAAAACTACAAAACACTCTCCACACAATTAAAGTCAGATCTAAAAAACTGGAAAAATATCAAGTGCTCTTGGATAAGTTGAGCAAATATAATAAAGATGACAATACTACCTAAACTAATCTATTTATTTAGTGCTATACCAATCAAACTCCCAAGAGATTATTTAACTGACCTAGAAAAAATAACAACAAAATTCATCTGGAAGAAAAAAAGGTCAAGAATTTCAAGGGAATTAAATGAAAACCCAAAAAGCAAATGAGGGTGGCCTAGCTGTACCAGAGCTAAAACTATATTAAAAAGCAGAAGTAATCAAAACCATTTGGTACTGGCTAATAGAGGAGTGGATCAGTGGAATAGGTTAAGTTCCCAGGACAAAATAGTCAATGAAGATAATCTAATGTTTGATAAACCCAAAGATCCCATCTTTTGGGATAAAAACTCATTATCTGAAAAACTTCTGGGAAAATTGTAAACTAGTATGGAAGAAACTAGGCATTGACCCACACCTAACACCATATACCAAGATAAAGTTGAAATAGATTCATGATCTAGACTTAAAGAATGATATTATAAACAAATTAGAACATAGGATGGTATACCTATCATATCTGTGGAGGAGGAAGGAATTTGTGAACAAAGAAGAACTAGAGACAATCATTAATCACAAAATGGATAATTCTGACCATATCAAGATAAAAAGTTTTTGTATGAACAAAATGAATGCAGACAAGATTAGAAGGGAAACAATAAACTGGAAAAACATTTTTACATCCAAAGGTTCTGGAGAGCCATGGTGGCGGAGATCAGACAGG
>JAJPUD010006051.1:36793-67235 GCA_023553655.1 Myrmecobius fasciatus | reverse complement strand
TAGCATGTATTAGATTACCTGTCATCTAGGGGTGGGGGGTGGGGGAAGGAGGGGAAAAGCTTGGGAAAAAATTTTTTGCAAAGGTCAATGTTGAAAAATCACTCATATGTTTTGTAAATAAAAAGCTTTATATAAAAAAAAAACATTCAAAGGTTCTGATAAAGGCCTCATTTCTAAAATATATAATTGACTAAAATTTTTAAGAATTCAAGCCATTTCCCAATTGATAAATGGTCTGAAGTTATGAGTAGACAATTTTCAGATGAAGAAAATGAAACTATTTCTAGTCATATGAAAAGGTGCTCCAAATCACTATGGATTAGAGAAATGCAAATTAAAACAACTCTGAGATACCACTACTTACCTGTCAGATTGGCTAAGATGACAGGAAAAGAAAATCATGAATGTTGGAAGGGACGTGGGAAAACTGGGACACTGATACATTGTTGGTGGAACTGTGAAAGGATCCAATCATTCTGGAGAGCAATCTGGAACTATACTCAAAGAGTTATCAAACTGTACATACCCTTTGACCCAGCAGTGTTTCTACTGGGCATGTATCCCAAAGAGATCTTAAAGGAGAGAAAGGGACCCACATGTGAAAAAATGTTTGTGGCAGCCCTTTTTGTAGTGGCAAGAAACTGGAAACTGAATGGATGCCCATCAATTGGAGAATGGCTGAATAAGTTATGGTATATGGATGTTATAGAATATTATTGTTGTGTAAGAAACAATCTGCAAGATGGTTTCAGAGAGTCCTGGAGAGACTTGCATGAACTGATGCTGAGTGAAATGAGCAGAACCAGGAGATCATTATACACTGCAACCAGACTATAGATGATCAATTCTGATGGATATGGTTTTCTTCAACAATGAGATGATTCAAACCAGTTCCTACTGTTCAGCGATGAAGATAGTCATATACATCCAGAGAGAGGCCTGTGGGAACTGAGTGTGGATCACAACATAGCACTTTAATGCTTTTTGTGAATGTTTGCTTGCATTTTGTTTTCCTTCCTAGGCTTTTTTTTTATTTTTTTGATTTTTCTTGTACAGCAAGATAACTGTATAGATATGTATACATATATTGGATTTGTCATATATTTTAACATATTTAACATGTATTATACTACCTGTCATCTGGGGGTGGGGGTGGGTGGAAGGAGGAGAAAAATTTGGAACAAAAAATTTTGCAAAAGTCAATGTAGAAAAAATCACTCATGTTCTGTAAATAAAAAGATTTAATAAAAAAAGAGAATAAAGGACATTGCTTTATGAGGGCAAAGATTGCCTTGTTTGTTTCTGTACCCCCTGAATCTAACATGATGATCAGCACAAAATCAGTATTTATTAAATGTTCTATCACCACTCAGCAATGCAAAATGTTTGCCAAAGATTTGCTTGCCCAGGCACGGAATTCACGGGAGCTGGAAGTCATTCTAAATCATACATCTAGTGATGAGCCTTTGGATAAACGGGGACTTTTAGAAGAAAGAATGAATTTAAGTCGTTTAAAACTTGCTATCAAATATAATCAAAAAGAGTTTGTCTCTCAATCTAACTGTCAGCAGTTCCTCAACACGGTTTGGTTTGGACAGATGGCAGGTTACCGGCGTAAACATACCTGTAAGAAGATATTGACAGTTCTGACAGTTGGCATCTTTTGGCCAGTCCTGTCACTCTGTTATTTAATAGCTCCCAAATCTCAAGTTGGTCGAATCATCCACACACCTTTTATGAAATTTATTATTCATGGAGCTTCATATTTTACATTCTTGTTGTTGCTTAACTTATACTCTCTGGTCTACAATGAGGATAAGAAAAACACCATGGGGCCAGCCCTTGAAAGGATAGACTATCTTCTTATTATATGGCTGATTGGAATGGTGTAGTCAGATGTTAAAAGACTCTGGTATGATGGATTGGAAGACTTTTTAGAAGAATCTCGTAATCAACTCTGTTTTGTCATAAACCTATATCTAGCCAACACAGCAATGAAACATTACAGTCAATCTTACCATTTCCAGCTATGGAATCCTTTAGAGTTTACAATAACAGCATTTAAATTAAATTATATGCTCTGACATTTACTTTTCTGTAAATGGGATAGATATCCATTAACATAAAAACCTAATGAAAATGATAGATTCTCATGAGGGTAAGGGAGTATGATTTATTTCTTGTTCCTATCTCCTCCAATACCTAGAATAGCACTCTGCACATGTAGGCTTTTAAGAAAAGTTTGTTAGAATGAAAGTGTGTCCTGAGAAACAAAAATCTCTCTCTTTTCCAAATTGCTTGCCAGGCCCCAGAAGGGAATGAAAGGTGTCTTACTGTTGAATGAATAGCCATCAAATACAGGTTACATCCAAATACATACAAATAGAAACAAATATGCGATATCCCTTTTCCCCAGGCAATGATGAAAGGACAGTTCAGCTGATTATTGGAAACCTCACAGCTTTAATGTAACATTAAGTCTCGGCACAGCTTGTTTCACACTAAGTTTTATGTAGTCATTTTGTGTTCTCTCGTTAAAGAACTTAATATCCAGCAAAGAAAAACAAATGTCTTCTCATTACATTTCCTGTAAAGACAATACTGTAAAAATTTATCAGTGAGTTATCTTCAAAATAAAAGATGTAATCAGTACTTAAACATTCCTTGAAATGACTTCCCTTCTACCAACTTAGTTATTTCAAAGGTCCTGATAGGTATGCAGACTCAGTTTATTCTATAGATCACATGCTTCAAAGAAGAAGTTTTGGTTCTTGATAGAAATGAACACATTTTCTGGTGACTGAAATTAAAACAGTGTCCAACAAAGTAACTGCTTTTGTAGTTTACAATTGAGGAATTCAAGAGAATTTTGATTTAAGATGAGTTCACAAAGTTCTACTAACTGCATAGAAATGAAAAAAAAAAACCTTAGAAAAATATTATTTGGTTCATCTAGCCATGTGGCCAAAACCCATTCTCTAAATGTAGACATTTTTAGATTTATATTGCAATCAAGAAAATCTCTTTCCAATGGAGCTATTGTTTACACTTTTATTGTTTAAGTGTTTTATTGATGCTTCATTATTTCAATATCACTTATAAACCACCCCTACAATACATAATTATCTCTTGTAACACAGCAAAATAAACCAATGCATTGGTTATATATGACAATTCCATATATCATTCTGCAACTATAACCACTACTTTTCTGCTAAAAGAAGCCTGATATGCTTCACTGTCAAAGATTTTTTTTTCCTTTAAGTTTATCAATAGATGGTCAGGGAAGCCTCAGAGCATTGTGAATCACCTCCACCCTAAAGCACCCATTTCTACCTGTTTCTTAGAGCACCCATTTCTACATATTTCCTCAACCTTGTTTTGGATTAGAGATACTTCATTTTGATAAGATTCTTTTTGCCTTGTATATACCTTTCCATGAAAATAAGTCATATTCTTAATAACTTTTAGATCAGAATGAATTTCAATATTTTGCTATGCATGTGAACATTTAAGAGTCAACTCATAAAAGTCAAACCAACAATTTGACATAGCTGTGAAAGACTTATTTTCTTTAAATTGAACTCTATCATTTTATTTCCAAAAACTAAAAACGATTTTTAATAGGAGATAAACAAACAAGAAAACTATGGAAGAAAACAGAACCAAAAGGACAATAAACACAAAGACTATAATTATGTAAATAAAGACAACAATAAACAAGTTTCAAATCCAATGCAATAAATAATGTTGATACTAAATTATTAAAGTTAAATTTGGAAACTTTCTTTTCTTATAAGAAAGAGAATACCAAAAAAAGTATAACACATTATTAACAGAACTCTTTCATGATGATTTGCTTAGTTGATTTGGGGGGTTTAATGACTGTGGGCATGGTGTTAAATCAGTAGTATCAAAAATGTATCAAATAATAAAAATATTTTTTTAAAAATACGATGATTATAAGTATCTTGTCAGGATTGAGAAGTTTATTGGAAGTTGTCTTAAACTTATTACTTAAACAGAAAGTATATACTGTCTATGAGATCTGGAAAGTCTCTTAACTACTTAGGGTTCTATGTCTGGAGTAAGAAACTCAAATAGAAAAGAGATGAATCCTGTATTGACTTAGAAAAATCACAAATGGATATCATGTATTATATTTTAATTTATTTTGTTAAATATTTTCCAATTAAATTTTAATCTGCTTGCATTGTTGGTGGAAATGTGATCGGATCCAGCCATTCTGGAGAGCAATTTGAAACTACGTTCAAAAAGCTATCAAACTGTGCATACCCTTTGACCCAGCAGCATTTCTATTGGGCTTATATCCCAAAGAAATCATAAAGGAAGGAAAGGGCCCCACATGTGCAAGGATGTTTGTGGCAGCCCTTTTTGTAGTGGCTAGAAACTGGAAATTGAAAGGATGCCCATCAATTGGAGAATGGCCGAACAAATTATGGTATATGAATGTTATGGAATATTATTGTTCTGTAAGAAACGACCAGCAGCATGATTTCAGAGAGGCCTGGAGAGACTTGCATGAACTGATGCTGAGTGATATCAGCAGAACCAGGAGATCTTTATACACGGCAACAAGAAGATTATGTGATGATCAATTCTGATGGACATGGCTCTCTTCAACAATGAAATGTTTCAAACCAGTTCCAATTTTTCAGTGAAGAAAGCCATATATATCCAGAGAGAGGGATGTGAAATATGGACCACAACATATTTTCATGCTCTCTACTGATGTTTCCTTGCATTGTTTCCTTTCTCTGATTTTTTTTTCTTGTAGATATGATTTTTCTTGCACAAAAATGATAAATGTGGAGATATGTATACCTATATTCGATTTGTCAAGTATTTTAACATAACATGTAGTGGATATCCTGCCATCTAGGGAGGGGTGTGGAGTGGGGGGGAGGAAATTTGTAACAGAAAGCTTTGTAAGGGTTAATGTTGAAGAATTACCCATACATATGTTTTGCAAATAAAAATTTTTAATAAAAAAAAATTAATCTGCTTCAGGCTGCATTCAAACATTTTGCTGCAGCAAATTTGATAAATTTTTGCTTTAGGCAACTCTAAAAGTTTAGGTTGCAGAAAATATGTCTATCTACAATGTCAGAAGAAATTTCTTCATCTGGAAGTCCCTTTTCCCCTCTACATTAAAATATAGAACTTCATTTCCTATCCCAGTACTTAAATACAGTTTGACTTTATTCAAAGGGAACAGAGGATATAGACAAGGCAGAGGTTTTGCCAAAGAGGAATTTAATGATTTGAGGAGGCATTATATTTTAAATTTTGGTGGATCATATCTCCTTAAAAATACCCATTCATATGTTACTAAGAATTATATATATATGTATGTGCATGAGTAAATATATATACAAATATAAACATGTACCTATATAAACTCATCTACCTTTCCATGAAAATGGAAGCCATAGTTACTTTTGGACCACAATGAATTTCAGCATTATGCTATGGATATGAACAGTTAAGTGTTAGCTCCTAAAAGCCAAAACAACAGCATGGCATAGCATATGTATAATATATATGTATACATACATATATGTGTGTGTATTTCTATATATTTATGTATATTTCTATATATACAAACAAGAATTTGTTTAATGTTTGGCTGTTTAAGAAAATAGAGAAATTAATAAGATGTTATTCATCACTAAAACCCTTCACAATTTATTATTAAATACTAGGCATGGAAATTAATAACAAAAGTAGAATAATATGTTTTGGTCAAACCAACTTGTTTATTTTTCCCTGAATCCTGCATTCTGTTTCTCTTCTCATCTACATCTTGAATGTATCTCCTCCTCATCTCTGCCTGATAGTTCAGGTGCCCCATCTTATGTATGCAAAGCTATCCCTGGTCCCCACTCCACCTTCAAACATCAGTTCCAAATCTCTTCTCAAATTCTCTTATTCTTTCTTTCTATCTGTCTGTCTATCTCTATCTTCATCTAGATCTATCACCTATCCAATATATGTCTTTCTATATATCATATTCTCCAATAAAAATGTGCTCTTCTTGAGGGAAGAGGCTTTGTTTTTAGTTTTGCATATACAGCTCAAAGCACAAGGTCTCACATATAGTAGTTTCTGGATTGAGATATAAAGTATAATAAAAATTCAAGGATGAAGAGATCATTTTTGTCTATAAAGAACATGAAAGGACTCAGAGATGATATGGTGATCTGTGCCTGTGTTAGAAAGGATTGAATCAAGGTACTGGAATAGAAAGTAATGGAAAGGGAAAAGAATAGATTAATATAAGATACAATACTGATAGAATCAATAGATCTTGGTGATTAAGTATGAGGATACTTTAGTTTTATACCAACTGAAAACATGGCTTCCATTTTCATGGAAAGGTATATATATGTATACTCATTACATATATACAAATAAATATGTAAGTGTATATATAATCCTTAATAATATATAAATGAATAAATGGTTTCTTTGAGGAAATATGACTAACCAAATTTTGTTTTTAAAATGATGCCTGCTCAAATCATTTGAATATCAACAGATATATTCAACAGATGTTGGTGATTAAGTATGGGGAAGAAAGAGAGGGAAGGGTGTGAGGTGATGCTGAGTGGCCAATCTGGGGTGACTGAGAAGAAAATCTTGGAATTAATAGAAATAGAGAAGATAAAAAGCAGGGACTGGGTTTTGACAGAGGATGAGTATAGTTGTAGACATATTAAATTGGAAGTGGCAGTACATCTAGCTAAGGATATAGAATAGGAATTGAGAAAAGTAGATCCATAGGTATTTTTATATTAACAGTATTTGGCATATTTACATTCTTGATTAACTGACTGACACTCAGGTAAGAAATTAGGATTAAAGACATACATTCATTCATTCAAAAGCCACATATTAAGTGAGAATTCTATGGTATACACACTGTGCTGGGCAGTACAAAGAGATGCAAAGATCATAGAAATTTAGAGTTGAAGCCATGGATTTATTTCCTTCACTCTAACACCACAGGGAGGCAAATATGTTCAAGTGACTGATATTCTTTTTATTCTATTGTCCATAAAAATTAGTTTAAATTGTGGATCACTAGAGAGCTACTAAAAGAGATGAAAGAGAATAAGATACAAGAAAAATCTCAATTTATCCTATTTGATTATTAGGTTATTTGTGTATATAGTGCCTAGAGAGGAGTAATGTGAGAGAAGACTGAATAAAAAGCAAATTTGTTCTGTTTTCGATACATCCACCACTTAAGATTTTGAAGGTCTAATCTTTAGTTGTGCAAAGTTAAAGTGGTCGTGGTTTTGTGTAAGTTTGTATATATGAAGGGGGTGATAAAACCAATCTCATGTTCAACCAGTTCTAAGAGGGGAAGAAAAGTCTCAAGGATCACTAAGAGGTTGTAAGTACATAAGGAAGGGCTTTTTGCTTCTGTCCTGAACAGCTGGAGCTTACTAATCTGCTGAGCTCTTGCAGAAAGCTGGTGCAGGTGTGAAACTTGAGTGAAAACCCTTGTCAATGGCATGCAGATAAATGAAAATACCAGCTTCCTGCAGCTAATAAAAATCACACTGAAGAGTGTATACCCTGGCTCTGTAACCACAGTCAAAACAAAACCGGCAGGTTGTAATCAGACTCAGAGTACAGCTTAGATGGTTGTTTTCCTTCCCATAACAGCTTGCCTATGTAGTTCTAAGACATATAAGCAGTTGCTTTAGAGGCACACACTGCATATGGCATATCCTTCCCCCTCCGCATTAATGCAATAAGTTGAATGAAATCCCTCTCTTCTGAATGTGACATTGAAACAGCCAAGTGGAAGAGTGAGTCTGGAATCAGGAAACACTGAGTTTTCATTCTGCTTCAGGTGCTTACTAGATAAGTGATCCTGGGCAAGTCACTTAATCTAAGATAGTTTCATCTCAACTACATAAATTAAAATTGGTTAAGAGTTTTACAAACCTTAAATTGTTATATAATTGTTTGTGACTGTACTGTCATTTAGAGGGCATGGCAATATTTTCTTTTTTTTTCTTTTTCTTTTTTAATTTTATTTGCATAACATATGTGTGGGTAATTCTTCAACATTAACCCTTACATAGCTTTCTGTTACAAATTTTCCCCCCAACTCCTCACCCCTCCCCTAGATGGCAGGATATCCACTACATGTTAATTATGTTAAAATATTGGCAAATTGAATATATGTATACATATTTCCAAACTTATCATTGTTGTGCAAGAAAAATCTTATCTACACAAAAGATATCAGATAAAGGAAACACAATGTAAGCAAACATCAATCAAGGAGTTTGAGAATGTTATGTTGTGGTCCACATTTCACATCCCTCTCTCTGGGTGTATATGGCTTTCTTCAGTGAAAAATTGGAACTGGTTTGAAACATTTCATTGTTGAAGAGAGCCATGTCCATCAGAATTGATCATCACATAATCTTCTTGTTGCCGTGTATAATGATCTCTTGGTTCTGCTCATTTCACTCAGCATTAGTTCATGCAAGTCTCTCCAAGCCTCTCTGAAATCGTCCTGCTGGTCATTTCTTACAGAACAATAATATTCCATAATATTCATATACCATAATTTATTCAGCCATTCTCCAATTGAAGGGCATCTATTCAATTTCCAGTTTCTAGCCACTACAAAAAGGGCTGCCACAAACATTCTTGCACATGTGGGGCCCTTTCCTTCCTTTATGATTTCTTTGGGATATAAGCCCAATAGAAATGCTGCTGGGTCAAAGGGTATGCACAGTTTGATAACTTTTTGAGCATAGCTCCAAATGTATGGCAATATTTTCAAGAACAAAATACCATCAGGTAGTGTGCTGTGAATTCAAAAGTATACTGTATGGAAAATAGGAAAACCGTGAAGAAGCCTAGTTCTACTATTTACTACTTGTGTGATCAGGCAAATCTACTTGGCTGAGGGTAAAAATGTAGTGGGGAAGATAGTCCTAGACCTTTAAGGTTCCTTTGAGTACTATATGTGCATAGTACTTTGTCATTGTCACAGTGGTGCTGATGAAGATGAAGATGACAATGACAAAGTCTTCATCTTCATCAACACTCCTAGCACCATCATTATAATCATCATCATCACCATTATTATACTTTTATACAATTTTATCACAATTCTATAACACTTTAAGGTTTAAAAGTCTTTTCTTCATAATGATACTGTCAGAAGAGTTCTGGCAGTGGAGTCAGAGGAAGTGAGTTGAGATCTCAACTTTGAGAGACTTTTAGTAAGGCATGTGATCTCTCAAGGCCTCAATTCCTGATACTTAAAGTGAGGAAGATGGAATAGATGACTTCTAAGATTTTCTTAGGTCTCAGTCTAATGAGATCTAGATCTATGAACCTTCTGAGTCAGGCAAATGAAACATTTATTATTTGCAGTTTAAAGGTGAGGAGACTTAAATTTCAACCAATGAAGTGGTTATACAATAAAATGTCAGTCAGGATTCAAATCTGGATCATCTGACTCTAGATTCACCATAATACTGTAGCCTCTAAGCAAAAGTTCTCTTTATCTACCTCAAAATTCTTTAAATCTGAATTTCAATTGAATTATGGCTTAAAATATGGTCCAATAATTCTAACTGATTATAGTTTTAAAAATACATTTTTATTGATAAATGTATTTTTTGTTATAATGTCATATATATTTGCAAATGTATCCTTTTTTTCTTTTCATCCTTCTCGCCTTCCACTTCCCCTACTAATGATCTCTTATAACAAATATTTGTATAAACAAAACAAAAATACCTCCAGGTTCATACTTTTGTGCCATTCTGCCACATGAAATGACAGAATGTTGTTCTTCTGGTAACTCTCAAAGACTATTCAAGAAGAGATCTCAGTTTTGGGGGCATTTAAGACTGTAAATATTCCTATAGATCTTGAAACCAGAAAATTCTAGCTGATGTTAATCAATATTTCCTCTGGATGGATTCTATATAAGTTCAATAATATTTTTACCAATCAATAAGCATTATTAAGCACTTTTAAGTAGTAAGATAAGGTAAGACACAGGGAATACAAAGAAATGCAAAAACAGGTCCTCCCCTCAAGAAGTTCAAAATCCAAATGGGGAAAATGAATGCATGTGTGCATTTGCATATACATATATAATAATATTCACATATCAATTAGTAAATACAAGAAACATATAAATGGTATATTAGATTGTAGGTAATCTCAGAAGGAAAGTAACTAGCAGATACAAGGACAAGGAAAAGCTTTCTGTAGAAGTTGGAATCAGAAATGAATCCTGAAGGAAGCCAGGGAAACTTATATTGAACTGAGGAGAATAAGCATTTGAGGTATAAGGCTCATCCTTGTCAACTTTCTCTTTTTTCAGTCCATCCTCCATTCAGCTTTTAAAATTATATTCTTAAAGTGAAAGTTTACCTCCAGGATCCAATGTAAAATCCTGTTTGGCATTCAATAAATTTTATAACTAGGCTCCCTCTTGCCTTTCAGTCTTCTTAAACTTTAATCATTCCCATTTACTCTGCAATCCAGTGACCCTGGTTTCCTTACTGTTTCTTCCACAAAACCTCCTATCACCCCACTCTAGGCATTTTCAATAGCTGAAACTCATGACTGAAATACTCTCTTGCCTCATATCCACCTCCTAACTTCTCTGGCTTTCTTCAAATCCTAACTCAACTTTCACCTTCTATAAGAAGCCTTTCTCAACCCCTCCTTAATTATAGTGGCATCTCTTTATTGATTATCTATAGTCTTTTCAGAACATAATTGTTTTCATGCTTTCTTCTCTATTATACAGAACAAATTGAAAGAAAAGATTCTCTTTTGACTTTTTTGGTCTCCTCATAACTTAGCATTGTACCTGGCAACAAGTACTTAATAAAAATTTATTGCCTAGCAGTCTGACTTCCAAGGTAATGAAATGGCTATGGGAGATGGAATGTAATGTTTGAGAAAGAACAAGTGTAGCAAAATTGTAAAGTGTAAGAATACTGAAAAGGCAGGAAGGGGACAGATTCTGAGAATCTTTAAATGCCAGAATATATTTAATCCCAAAGTTAAAGGAAGTCACTGGAGTGTTTCTTACTTCTCCTCACTGCTTGCCTTGTCTTAGACCTTGCACCCTGCTTTAAGCAGCCACTCACATCTTTTTAAAGTAGCTACTCACATCTTCTTAAAGTCTGCTTTGCACCAACCTGAGCCCTCCTCAGGTCATTCCCTAAACTTCACTGGGACAATACTACCTGAGAATGAATCCCTATGCACAATGGTAACCTTTGTGTACCCATTTCTCTATGACTGGCTTCCTACACTCCATCACACCAATTCCATTCAAGGATTCTGAACACCCAGTTACTATTCCTTAAACCCCAGTTTCCATCCTCTATTGGTATCTTGCTTATGTAATTTCTGCTCAACCCAAGTCTTTTACCTCACTACCCCAAACCTCCTACTCTAAAGACCCACAGTGATTCTCCTCTGTTCTTTGGAATGTGTAACCTATTGATATCAAACTAGATGTCATCTTAAGTCTGTCCTTTCTTATTCCCTCAATTTTCAGGTTCCCTGGAAACCCATTCTAGCATTGGCTGCCCATTCATTCATTCATTGATATAGATTGACTTTTGTAGTGGAAGTATTGGATTCTCCTTCTTAATTTTTTGCCATTTCTAAACTTTCCCTCTATCACCATCATTCAGTAACTTCTATTCCTTTGAAGTTCACTAACTATATATTAACCACTCCATCAAAATTCTGGTAGTTGTACTCTACAGAATTCCAAGACAACTTCCTTCCTTCCTCAATGAACTCCGTACCTGAATCAGACTCTCACTCCTCTCTCTCATCATCATTCCAGGGGACTTCTACACACATATTAATACTTCAATATTCGTATCCTATTAATTATTTAATTTATTCATTTCCCATCATCTATTCTTCCACCTCAACACAACGACATGATCATATCCTTGATCTTACCATCACTAAGAGATGTTCCACATTTATATTTATAAACTTTGAAATTCCTTTATTTCAGGACAATCAGTTGTCAATTTACCTCACTCTGCTTGTAGCTTCAAACCCTGTTCTTCCTCCTCACTATGACCTCTAATTGCTCAACTTCTTAGTTTTTTTTCTCTACTGGATATACTCTCTTCCTTTCCCTTTCGTAACCACCTGGTGAAGAAGTTCAACTCTACATTGTCCTCATTTTTCATGTCCTTGGGGCCTTTATTCTGTAAAACATCTTATCTTTACTTACCCAGCCTTAGACTACTCATACCATTTGCTCCGATTATTCCTATTCAAGTACTATTGAAAATCATGAAATCATACTGAGTCCACTCTAATTTTATATTACATAATCTCAACTGGGCTCTCATTACAGAACAGCAAACCTTTTGTACCCCACCCTATAAATTCAATCACTATTATACATATCTCAGAGATTTTTTTCCAATTTTTTTCATATCTCTAAGTTACCCATAGTTGTACTTCCCCAATGAAGATTTTTAGTTGAGAATCTCACCCTATATTTAATGGCAAAAATTGAGACCATTTGCAGAACATTATGCTAAAGCTTTCTGCCTCTATTTCAGCCTTCTCTCCTGTTTCATATAAAGAAGGCATTCTCTTTGTGTAACTACATACATGCATAAATGATCCCATCCCATCCTTTCTTCTCCATTCTTTTATCATTCTTACTTTGTTATTAATATTTAATCACTCTTGTTCTACTGGTTGTTTCTCTACATGCCTATGTCTCCCCTGTCTTCAAAAACCTCTCATTTGGGCCATTCACCCTTGCTAGTTATCATCCTTTATCTCTCCTCTTTTCTGTGCATATAAAGGACAGAATATGGGCCCTTTGTTTGAAAAGGACCCATCTATACTCTTTCCTCTCATTTTCTTCCTAACACCATGTATTTAGCTTCCAACATCATCCAACTCAAGCTGTTCTCTGTAAAGGTAATGAATGGCCTTTTCTCAATCCTCATCTTTCTTTAAATCTTTGTATCATTTGTCATTGTCAGTCACCCTCTTCTTGATGTTCTCTTTTCCCTAAGTTGAATTCTTTTAGGATAAGGTCCGTATTTTGCCTCTTTTTTTTGTATTCCTAGTGCTTAGCACAATGTTTAGCTTATGTTTGCTATTTAATTAAGTTTTATTGATTATTGACTTACTGACTGGTTCTCCTACCTATTTGATCAATTCTCTGTCCCAGTTGTTGGTTTTTATCAGTGTCATGCTGATTCATTATCTGTGTCAACAGTAAAGGATTCCCAAGGCTCTGTCCAGAACTTTCTCTTGTTCTTTCTCTATACTATTTCCCTTAATGATTTTGTCAGCTCTTTTGGTATCAATGATCATCTTTATGCAGCTGACTCTCAGATCTGTTTGTCCAGTCTTAACTTCTCCTGACCTACACTTTCAACTGCTTTTTAGACATCTTGAATTGAATGCTCCATATATGTTAAACTTGATATTTCCAAAACTGAACTGAAATTCCCTCCTTAAATTCTCCATTTCAACTTCTCCCTGCTATTTAAGGTGCCATCTTCAACTC
Source organism: Myrmecobius fasciatus (assembly GCA_023553655.1). Taxonomy (NCBI): domain Eukaryota; kingdom Metazoa; phylum Chordata; class Mammalia; order Dasyuromorphia; family Myrmecobiidae; genus Myrmecobius; species Myrmecobius fasciatus. Next base: position 53,635 of record JAJPUD010006051.1, on the reverse strand, counting down.
CTCTCCCCCACTCTCTTTCTCCCTCACCCTCTCTTTCTTTCTCACACTCTCTGTCTCTCTGTCTCTCTCTCCCTCCCTCTCTTTCTTTCTCATTCTCTCTATCTCTGTCTGTCTCTCTGTCTCTCTCTTTGCCTCTCTTCTCTTTGTGTGTCTTTCTCTTTGTCTGTCTCTCTGTCTGTCTCCCATATAGAATCAGTAGTCAAACCCTAACTTCATCTTTGAAACATCTCTTGTACACCCACACTTCTCTCCTTTGACAGTGCCATCACAATAAAGCAACCCCTAATCTTCTCATTCCTGGACTAGAGCAACAGACTGCTGACTGATCTTCCTGTTTCAAATTTCTCTTCATTTAAATCTATCTCCTACCCAGCTGTCAAATTGATATTCTTAAAACATTGCTCTGACTGTGTACCCCTATTTCCATTCAATAAACTCTATTACCTTCAGGATAAAATACAAAATACTCTTTTGAGGGTAAATAGTATAAATTGATGTTATTTCCACCCTTTCAGAGAAAGGAAACTATAGCCCAGGATCACAAACTGCTTTAGAACCCACATTTCCTGATTTCCAGTCCATTATTCTTGGCATACTTCCATGATGCCCCTTATGATTTAGTGATAACACACATTAAACATGCAACTAATACCAATGGGAATTCCAGAATACTCATATAGCCATTACTGTAGGCACACAGGAAGATGGAAGCTTGAGATGTAATCTTCAGGAAATTAAAGGCCTATTTCATAGTTCTAGAGTGTGATGTTTGCTAAAATCATGGACTCATATTGTTGAACGTAAGATACACAAAGCCTTTGACTTACTGGCACCTGCAATGGAGACCACTTGTTAATCCATCAGATCTGCAAGTTCTTAGTCAATGGTGATGAATGCTATTTCTAACTTGTAGAAAGCTTGTTTCACAAACCCTTATGTTCAACCTCTCCCTATATCACCTGCTATTTATTTGATGTCTTGTGCTACACTGAAATCAAAATTAGTTCTCTTCATGGAATGACTGTCAAAATTTAAAGTTAAAAGTAAGAGCTTTTTCCTTTTCAGAATGAAAGCCAAATATCAAACACACTGCACAGATTAAAAGAAAATCCAAACGATGTGTTTGATTTGCTGGGCATATTTACCAAAACAACACTCTCTCCTCCCAGTTGCACCTAGGAGTATTTTATGAAACTAACTACTTCTTCTAATCTGTTCATTCTCCCTCTTCATGTGTCACAGATGGGAAGATATTGAGAATACCTTATCTACAGTGATCTAGAGGTAGTGATAGTGTAGGGAAAACAGCTCTAAAATAAGATCCAGTTGATTTGGGTTTGAGCTGTGGTTATTATTAACTAGCAGTATGACCTTGGGCAAATTACTTAACCTAAACAAAGTTGCTCTGATCTGGAAAATGAGATCAGGATATTTTGAAGACCATTTTCCTTTAAAGACATGTTACAAGTATTGTGCACAAAGTAAGAGCAATATAATAAGATGATCATCTATGAATGCCTTAGCTCTTCTCAACAATGCAATGATCCAAGATAATTCTGAAGGACTTATGATGAAAAATGTTATTCATCTCCAGACTAAGAACTGATAGTCATCTGAATAGAGATTGAAACATACTTTTTGAACTTGCTTTACTTTTTTTTTTTTTGCTGAGGCAATTGGGGTTAAGTGACTTGCTCAGGGTCACACAGCTAGGAAATGTTAAGTGTCTGAGGCCAGATTTGAACTCAGGTCTTCCTGAGTTCAGGGCTGGTGCTCTATCCACTGTACCACCTAGCTGCCCCACTTTCTTTACTTTTTTGAACTGTTTTTTTTTGGTATGTTTTCTTTCACAACATGACTAATATGGAAATGTTTTGCATGATTACACTTGTAGAAAACTTATATAAAATTGCTTGCCTTCTCAATGGGAGGGAGGGGTTAAAGTGAGAGAGGTAGAGGTTAAATTATTTTTAGATGTAATTAGCAGAAAATAAAATACTGAGTAAATATAAAAAATGAAAAAAATGTTACAGTTAATGTTCCTGGGATAAATCATACCTTTGTTCCTGTCTTCAATTAATTTCCTTTATTCATTCATTCATAATTTATTAAGCCATTTTACAATTGAAGAAACTGAGACAAACAGATTAAGTGCATGGTCATATATCTAGTAAATGTTTGAGGACAGATTTAAATTCTGGTCTTTCTGACACGAAATCTAATGTACCTGCACTGAATCACTGTGCTGCCTTCAGAAAAACAAAGAATCCCAAGTTTAGAGACATTTGAGGGAAGAATTATTCATTTTATATAGAGGTACAGATGTTATGAACCCAGAATAGATCCTGGGGAATCAAGTTGACAAGCATTTAATGGGGCTATTCTAAACATATGAAATTACTACAAATATGTTAGTTATAAAATCAACTTCATCCTTTTCTTATTCTTATAAATTTCTTTCAATTTCTAAAACATAATTCTTCATACTCTTGTGGACAGCTTAACTTTCATTTGCTGGATAGGGAATTCAGAATTGGAAAAGGCCTAAAGGATTATCAGATTATCAGATCCAATCTCTTATATACATGAGAAAACACAGCCCCATAGGAGTGAAGTGACATTGAGAGGAAGTGTTACAGAATTTCAAAGTTGGAAGAGACTTCAGCAATTGAGTCTATCTCATATCCCTCCCTTACCCCCCCAAAAAAAATCCTTCCCCATAACATCCCTGAGAAGTGGTCAGTCAGATTTGAGGAACTCCAGTGAGGGAGTATACAACACTTCCTAACACAACTGATTGGAAAGGCTTAATTGTCAGAAAATTTTTCTTCACATGAAGCTCAAATTTGTCTTTTTTTGTAACTTCTACCCATTCTTCCTCGTTGTGTTCCCTGGAATCAACAATAACAAATTTAATTTCTCTTCTATATCATAGTACTTCAGGCACATGAAGACAGTTATGTCTATTCTCTTAGTCTTCTCTTCTCTAGGAAAAACATCTCTTTTATGCATGTGCTTTAGTACATTTTTGCTTATTTTTATAAATATTTCCTTATTCCATTTTAAAGTTATTATTTATTTTGAACATTCATTTTTTGCTAAAAATTGAGTTTTAAATTATCTCCCTTCCTCCCAACTGTCCCTTACCCAATTAGAAGGCAAAAATATGTGATATGAATTATACACTTCAAATCATGTAAAATGTTATTTTTAGGCCCACTTGCAAAAAAAGCAAAATAAATAAAGTGAAAAAATATGCTTCAATCTTCATTCAAATTTCATTAGTGATTTCTCTGGAGGTAGATAGCACTTTTCATCATAAGATTTGTCTAGTATTGGCCAAAATAGCCAAGTCTTTTACAGTTTATTATCAAACAGTATTATTATTGTTCTGTTGTTCTCTTGGTTCTACTCACTTCACTTTATATGAGTTTATATGTATTTTTCTAAAAATTCCACATTTTTTCTAAAATCAGCTTGGTAACCACTTCTAATAACACACAATAGTATACAATTACAATCACATACCATAACCTGTTTAGCTATTCCCCATATGATAGACATCCCCTTAATTTCCAATTCTTTTCCAACAGAAAAAAAGAACTACTATAATTTTTTTGTACTATAGTTCTTTTCCATTTGTTCTAATCTTTTTGAGATACAGGACAAGTAGTGTTATTGCAGGGTCAAAGGGTATGCTCAATTCTATATCCCTTTGGGCATAGTTTCATACTGTACTTCAGAATGGTTGAATCAGTTCACAACTCCACCAATAATGCACTGGTGTCACAACTTTCCCACATTCTCTTCAACATTTATCATTTTCCCTTTTTGTCTTATTAGTCAATCTGATAGGTGTGAGGTAGTGCCTTAGAATTGTTTTGAGTTGTTTTCCTTTAATCAATAGTTACTTTGAACTCTTTTGCATAACTATTGATAACTTTGATTTCTTCTTTTGAAAACTGACAATTCATATTTCACTCTCAGCTCTGGTCTTTTTTTTTTTTTTATCAAGAATGCTTGAATTATTTAATTAAATAGCCAACTCAACCACCCCATCCTCCTGAAGAATTATACTTGGTTTTACTGGATATGTGATTCTTGGTTGTAATTCTAGCTTCTTTGGTCTCCAGAATATCATATTCCTCCATTTCCTTAATTTAAAAGATATCAAACTTTATGTGATCCTGATTGTGGCTGCACGATTTTTAAACTGTTTCTTACTGGCTGCTTACATTGTTTTCTCCTTAACCTGGGAGCTCTGGAATTTGACAGTAATATTTCTGGGAGTTTTCAGTTTGGGATCTCTTTGAGGAAGCGATTGATGGATTCTTTCAATTTCTATTTTACTGTCTGGTTTGGGGTTATCAGATAAAGTTTCCTTGATAATTTCTTAAATTAAAATATTTAGGTTTTTTTTATCATAACTTTCAGGTAGTCTAAGAATTCTTTTTTTCCCCTGAGGCAATTGGGGTTAAGTGACTTGCCCAGTGTCACACAGCTAGGAAGTGTTAAGTGTCTAAGACCAGATTTGAACTCAAGTCCTCCTGATTTCAGGGCTGGTGCTCTAGTCCAAAAATTCTTAAGGATAAACATTTCCAGTTCAAGCAGAGCCAATATTTGAATGTGTGTCATCTAACTCCACATCAGTGTGTGTTTTTTTAACCATATATTTCTCCTGAAATGATCTAGGATAATATGCCAAGTAGTACTCGTTTATCAAGTTATTCACATATAACATCAAACATACAGTCAACACATAAATAATAAACTGTCTCAAGAGACAGCCTTTCTCAAATTTTAACACTCCTGTTGTAATTTGGTTCAGTGAGAATAAAAAGCTATGCAGCAGTTGGTTTTTATTTAGATCTCAGTTTCTGCCAAATAGCTCCCACTTTCTGGTTTGGGAGATTATTTGTAGTTTTTTCCAGAAAGTCATTATATCTCTTTTACTTCTCTTTTAAGAGGCTGTGTTTGATCTATTTTATCATCTGGGCTTATTATAGCTAATTACTCAATAAAGAACTCCCCCCTCCTTCTTCTGGGTCTTTCCTTCTTTAAAGCACCATCATCTCACTGGGATGAAATTTCTTTCTTCCTTCTTTGATTTCATTCAATCACAACCTAGCTTTCATCAAGACATGGCTTGGAATCTGATGGGAGCAGTTACTGAAAAGTGAAGCCTTCAGATTTTCTCTCTTTTTTTCCTCCTTTTTGCTTGCTAAAGATAAAAAATAAAAAAAAAATAAGAACCCAAAATTTCTCACCTCCAAAAGCAAAGTATTTAGGGTCTGATCACTGCCAGCAAGAGTTAACTATATGCTTCATTTACTACACTATGAAGATGAAATAAAGGGTTGAGCTTAGGCACCTCTAGTGCCCTACAAACCTACTGTGCTAGAGGTACATAGATCTATTTGAGCTCCTTGTTACATCAATCAGGGAACTGGGAATTATGGTTTAAAAGGAAATATCTCTAGAGTGAATCCTACACTTGAGCCCATCTCCTCCTTTCCCTTCTAAGTTTTTCCAATGCCAGGAGCTGAGTCTTTGAACAGAAACAGAGTATTAACAAGGGATCTGCCTGAGTTCCTTTGTGGAACATTGGGCTAAAAGAGGAGATAAACTTCTTAATTAGTAGAATCATCTCAGATTAAGGCAACTAGAAATCATGCTCCTTCAATCCCTTTCAAAGTGACTTTTCCATCTTGGTGGTGTTTAAGTTATTTCCTTAGGAGAAGAAAAGACAATGAAAATAGATTGATCTAGAGAATGTATTGGTCTGAAATTAATAAATTCAGATCATTACAAAGTAGAATATCCACATTTTTTCTACTTAATCTGGTTTCAATATAGTTATTCACACAATTATTAAGTGTTTGCATTTTTTAAATGCATAAGAATCAAAAAACAGCATTTTAGGAGGAAGCCATTGAGAATGAATTTTCCTATGTAACAAAAGGGTCCAAATTGACTAAATACATCCTCTATCCCCACCTCTTCTGACTGCAATCTTTTGTTTGCTTGTTTGGCTTTTTAATTTATTTTAGCTAAATATTTCCCAATTACTTACATATAATTTTAATAATCATTTTAAAATTTTAAATTATAAATTCTCTCTTCTTTCTGCCCCTCTTTCTTCCTTAAAAAGGCAAGTCATAGGGGGCAGCTAGGTGGCGCAGTGGATAGAGTACCAATCCTGAAGTCAGGAGGACCTGAGTTCAAATCTGGTCTCAGACACCTAACCTTCCCTAGCTGTGTGACTCTGGGCAAGTCACTTAACCTCAATTGCCTCAGGGAAAAAAGGCAAGTTATTTGATATTGATCATATATGTGAAGTCATGTAAAACATGTAGCAAAAGGAAACAGACAAAATACACAAGAAAAAAAAAGAAAATTTTTTAGAAAGCACGTATAAAACTGCAGAATTCATGAGGCCTCTCCTCTCTGGAGGTGAATAATACTTTATTTTAATGAGTTCTTTGAAATGGTATTAGATATTTGTTTGATCAGAATAGTTAAGTCTTTTGCAATAATCTTTTTTTCTTGTAAAATTGTGTAACATATTTTTTCACTTTTTTTCTTTAAAAAACTTGTTTTATTAAAGCTTTTTATTTTCCAAACATATGCATGGATAATTTTCAAGATTCTTCCTTGCAAAATCTTGTGTTCCAAATTTTTTTCCCTCCCCTCTTTCCAGCTCCCTCCCAGAGTAATCCAATATATATTAAACATGTGCAATTCTTCTATACATATTTCCACAATTATCATGCTACAGAAGAAAAATCAGATCAAAATGAGAAAGAAAACAAAGTGCAGGCAAAAAACAACAAAAAGAGTGAAAATACTATGTTGTGATCCACACAATTCCCACAGTCCTCTCTCTTAGTGCAGATGGCTCTCTTCATCAGAAGACCATTGGAACTGGTTTGAATCATCTCATTGTTGAAAAGAGCCAAGTCCATCAGAATTGATCATCATATAGTCTTGTTGCCGTGTATAATGATCTCCTGGTCCTGCTCATTTCACTTAGCATCAGTTCATCCAAGTCTCTCCAGGCCTCTCTGAAATCATCCTGGGGATCGTTTCTTACAGAACAACAATATTTAATAACATTCATATACAATAATTTATTCAGCCATTCTCCAACTGATGGGCATCCACTCAGTTTCCAGTTTCTTACCCCTACAAAAAGGGCTACCACAAACATTTTTGCATATTTGGGTACCTTTCTCTCTTTTAAGATCTTTTTGGGATATAGGCCCAATAGAAACATTGATGGTTCAAAGGGTATGCACAGTTTGATAACTTTTTGAGCATAGTCCCAAATTGCTCTCCAGAATGGTTGGATCCATTCACAATTCCACCAACAATGTATCAGTATCCCAGTTTTCCCACATCCCCTCCAACATTCATCATTATCTTTTCCTATCATCTTAGCCAATCAGAGAGGTATGTAATGATATCTCAGAATTGTCTTAATTTGCATTTCTCTGATCAATACTGATTTAGAGCACCTTTTCATATGACTAGAAATGGTTTCAATTTCTTCATCTGAAAATTATCTGTTCATATCCTTTGATCATTTATCAATTGGAGAATGGCTTGAATTCTTATAAATTTGAATCAATATATATTTTAGAAATGAGGATTTTATTAGAACCCTTGAATCTAAACATTTTTCCTAATTTATTGTTTACCTTCTAATCTTGTCTGCATTAGTATTGTACGAAAATTTTAATTGAATATAATTAAAATTATCAATTTAGTATTCAATAATGTACGGTAGTTCTTCTTTGGCCACAAATTCCTTCCTTCTCCGCAGATCTGAGAGGGAAACTATCCTTTATCTTCTAAATTTCTTATAATATCACTCTATGTCTAAATCAAGAACCTATTTCAACTTTATCTTGGTATATACTGCTAGGTGTGGGTCAATGCCCAGTTTCTGCTCTACTAATTTCCAATTTTCCCAGCAGTTCTTGTTAAATAGTGAATACTTATTCCAAAAGCTGGGGTCTTTGTGTTTGTCAAACACTAAGTCATTATAGTAATTGACTCTTTTGTCTTGTAAATCTCACCTATTCCACTGATTGACTACTCTGTTTCTTAGTCAATACCAAATGGCTCTGATGACTGCCATTTTATAATATAGTTTTAGGTCTGATACAGCTAATCCACTTTCATTTGCATTTTTTTCATCCGTTACCTTTTGTTTTTCCAGATAAACATTGTTATTATTTTTTCTACTTTTGCAAAATAACTTCTTGGGAGTTTGATTGGTATGGCACTGAATGAATAGATTGATTTAGGTAGAAGTTTCATTTTTATTATATGAACACGATATTTTTTCAGTTGATTAGATCTGCCTTTATTTGTGTGGAAAATGTTTTGCAATTGTATTCATATAATTCCTGACTTTGCATTGGCAGGTAGACTCCCAAATATTTTATATTTTCTACAGTTATTTTAAATAGAATTTATTTTGTATATCTTGCTCCTGCACATTATTGGCAATATATAAAAATGCTAATATAAAAAATTTATATGGATTTATTTTGTATCCTGCAACTTTGCTAAAGTTGTGAATTGTTTCTAGTAGTTTTTTTGGTTGATTCTCTAGGATTCTTTAAATATACCATCACGTTACATTAACAGTGTGATAATTTGGTTTCCTCATTACTTACTCTAAATCCTTTAATTTATCTTTCCTCTTTCATTACTAAAGTTAACATTTCTAACACAATATTGAATAGTAATGATAATAGTGAGCACTCTTGCTTAATCGCTGATCTTACTGGGAATGGTTCTCATTTATCCCCATTATATATGATGCTTGTTGATGGTTTTAAATAGATGCTACTGATCATTTTAAGAAAAACTCCATTTATTCCTTTACTCTCTAGTGTTTTTAATAGGAATGGATGCTGTATTTTGTCAATTTTTTTTCTATTACCATTGAGTTAGTCATATGATTTTTGTTAGTTTGTTATTTATATAATCAATTATGCTAACAGTTTTCTTAATATTTAACCAGCCTTGAATTCCTGGTATAAATTTGACTTGTTCATGGTATGTTATCCTGAATAACTTGCTGTAATCTCATTGCTAATATTTTATTTCTTGCATCAATATTCATTAGAGAAATTGGTTTATACTTTTGTTTCTCTGTTTTGACCCTACCTGGTTTAGGTATCAGCACCATATTTGCATCATAAAAGGACTTTGATCCTTCTTTTCCTATTTTTCCAAATAGTTTGCATAGAATTGCAATTAATTGTTCTTTAAATGTTTGGTAGAATTCACATGCAAATCCTTCTAGTCCTAGAGATTTTTTTTTTCAGGGAGCTGATTAATAGCTTCTTCAATGTCTTTTTCTAAAATGGGACTACTTAAGGAATTTATGTCCTCTTCTGTTGATATGAACAATCTATAATTTTGTAAGCACTCCTCCATTTCACTTAGATTAAGCAGATTTACTGGCAAATAATTGGGCAAAATAACTCTGAATTATTGTTCTAATTTCCTCTTCATTGGGGGAAGTTCTCCCTTTTCATTTTTGAGACTAACAATTTGATTTTCTTATTTCCTTTTTCTAATCAGATTAACTAAAAGTGTATCTCTTTTAATGATGTTTTCATGAAACTCTTAGTTAATTCAATGGTTTTTTTACTTTCAATTTCATTAATCTCCCCTTTTGTTTTCAGAATTTCAAATTTAGTATTTAATTGTGGGATTTTTAATTTGTTCTTTTGGTCTTCCCTTTCTCTATTTTATGCAAGCATCTAGAGATATAAAATTTTCCATAAGAACTCCTTTGGCTAATCTCATAAATTTTAGTATGTTGTCTCATTATTGTTATTCTCTTGGATGGCATTATCAATTGTGTCTATGATTTGTTGTTTTACCCACTCATTATTTAGGGTGAGATTATTTCATTTCCAAGTAATTTTTGCTTCATTTTCCTGGCCTTTTATTGCATGTAATTTTTATTGCATGATAATCTGAAAAAAGATGCATTTAATATTTCTGCATTTATGCATTTGATTTTGAGGTTTTTCTGACCTAATACATGGCCAGTTTTTGTATAGGTTTCATGTATTGTTGAGAAAAAAATATATATTCCTTTCTGGCTTCATTCAATTTTCTTCAAAGGTCTATCATATCTAACTTTTATAGAATTCTATTTTACCTTTTTAATTTCTTTTTTTAAAATTCATTTTGTGGTTTGATTTATCTAGTTCTGAGAGAGCAAGGTTGAGATCCCCCCTTAATATAGTTTTGCTGTCTAATTCTTCTTGGAGCTCTCTTAACTTTTCCTCTAGGAATTTGGATGCTATATCACTTGGTGCATATAAGTTTAGTATTGATATTATTTCATTATGTATAGTATCCTTTAGGAAGATGTAGTTTCCTTTTTCATCTTTTTAAATTAGATCTATTTTTGTTTTTGCTTGATTTGAGATCAGGATCACTACCCTTACATTTTTTTACTTCAACTAAATCATCATAGACTCTGCTCCAGCCTTTTACCTGTACTCTGTATCACTCTACTTCAAACGCGTTTCTTGTAAACAACGTATTGTAGGATTCTGGCTTTTAATACAGTCTGCTATCCACTTCCACATTATGGGAGAGTTCATCCCATTCACATTCACAGTTAAAATTATTAACTCTTTTTCTCACCATCTTGGTTTTCCCAAGATATACCTTTCTTTATCTTTTCCCGTTTTCCCTCCTCCCCAATATTTTGCTTCTAATTACCACCTCCCATTTTACTGCCCTTCCTTCTTTCTCATTTTCCCTTCTACTTTTTTTCTCCTTTATATTAATCTCCTCCTTTCCTTTACCCAGTTTCCCTTCTACTTTCCTAAAAGGTGAGAAAGTTCTCTGTAAAGATAAATGTTTGATATTCTCTCATTGAGCTGAATGTGATGAGGGTAAGAGTCACACAATGCTCTTCCCCCTTCCTTCTTTCATTCAATTTTAATAGGTCTTTTTTGCATCTTCATGAGATGTAATTTACCCCAATTTAACTCCATTTTCCTTTTCTTCCAGTTGAATCACCTTTCCTTCTCTAGTTTATTTTTTATATCATCACAATAAAATCAAATTGTACCTTTATCCTCTAAGTATATCCATAACAGAGGTACAAATCTCAAGAGTTAAATACATTATCTTCCCATATAAGGATGTAAGCTTTTTAACTTTTAAAAGAAAGTTATTTTTTTCTTTCCTTTTTCACATTTTTATGCTTCTCTTGAGTTTTGTATTTGAAGATCAGATTTTCTGTTCAGTTCTGGTCTTTTCATCAGAAATAAATGAAATTCACCTGTTTCATTGAATGTCCATCTTTTTCCCTGAAAGATAATGCTTAATTTTGCTGGATAGTTGATTTTTTGACCCTTCGAACCTTTAAAAGTGGAAGATGCTAGATTCTGAGTAATCCTAATTGTGGCTTTTTGATATTTGAATTGTTTCTTTCTGGGTGCTGGCAATATTTTCTCCTTGATTTGATAATTTTGAAATTTAGCTATTTGGAGAATTTCCTTAGAGTTTTCATTTTGGGTCTCTTTTAGGAGGTGATCAGTGAATTCTTTCAATTCAATTCAATTCTTTCAGTTCTTTTACCCTCTGGTTTTAGGACATCAAGGGAAGTTTTCCTTGATGATTTCCTGAAAGATGATGTCCATAGAGTCTCTTTTTTAAGATTGTCCAATAATTCTTAGAGTGTCTCTGCTGGATCTATTTTTCAGGTAAGTTGTTTTTCCAATGAGGTATTTTACATTTTCTTCTATTTTTCTTTTTTTTTTGGTTTTATTTGACTGATTTTTGAAGTATCATTGAGTCATTCACTTTCATTTGTTTGTTCAATTCTAATTTTTAGTGAATTATTTTCCTCAGTTAGCTTTTTTATATTCTTTTGAATTTGGCCAATTGAAATTTTAAAAGGGTATTTTGTTCATTGGATTTTTTTTGTTTTACAAATTCTGTTTTTCAATGAATTAGTTTTTTTTTCAAATCTATTTTCCATTTCTTCAGATCTGTTTTGTAAGGAGTTATATGATTTTTCCATTTCATTAAATCTATTTTTAATGAGTTTTTTAAAAATAATTTCTGTGTTTCCTTTTCCAAACTCTCTTGCAAAGTTCTAATTTTCTTTCCCTATTTTTCTTATAACTTTCTTTTAAGGTCCTTTTTGAATTCTTCCAAGAGAGCCTTGTGATATGAGGACCAACTCATATCACTCTTTGGGGCTTTCTCTGGAGATGATTTGCTAATAGTATACTCAGGGTTTGAGATTAGTTCTCTATCTCCATAAATGCTATATAAGATCAGAGTTCTTTTTGCTTTTTTTGCTCATTTTTAAAAGGTTGTGGTCTGTTCTTAGGGCAAAAGGGAGATGGTCCTAAGCTTCCTCTACAGAGTATAGCAGCCTAGATTGGTGCTGTTGGCTTCCTTCTGATGCTAGATGGGCATGGCTTAATCCCACATTATTCTGGGTTTCTGAGGCTCACCACTTGCCCTTTGTATTTGTGTTGGATGTTTCACAGTTAATCTGCTGATTCACTGCCTTCTAACCATCACAGAGTAGCCAATGCTGATGTATTTTGGCTAAGAGCCTCCTGGTAGATTCCCCAGCATTGACACCACACCACTCTGGGTCTTTGCACTGTGCCTGTGTTGGGCTTCCTTCCCCTTCCTGCCCCCCACCCCCACCTCATAGAAACAGACTTTTTTTGAAGTTCTTCTAAAATATCTTCTGCTGGAAATTTGTTACACTCCAAATATTTTTGGGTTCTGTCATTCCAAAAACAGTTCAGAAGCTTGATCTGATGTTGATCTGAAGGATGCCAGGAAGAGCTTAGATAAAGACCTGATCTTAGATAAAGATCATCTTGGCTCTGCCCCTCCACAGTAAATAATCTTTACAGCATTATTGCTACTATGTACATTGTTCTCCTGCTTCTGTTCCCTTTATTTTGCATGAGTTTTTTTAAAAGTCTCCTGCTAATCATTTGTTATGGAACAATAATATTCTATCAGCATTATATTCTACAATTTGCTCAGTTGTTCCTCAATTGCTGGGCATGCTCTCTATTTCCAATTCTTTGCCACAATAAAAAGAGCTATGGATAGTTTTGTGGAATATAGAACTAGAAGTGATATTGCTAGGCCAAAGAGTATTCACAATTTTATAGCTATTTGGTCAGAGCTCCAAATTGTTCTCTAGAATGGTTAGACTAATTCATGACTCTACCAATAGTGAATTAATGCACGGATTTTCCCACATCCCCTCTAAGATTTGTCAATTTCCTTTTCTCTTCTGACTATAATCGTATTTAAAAAAGTATTAGATATCATGATTCTCAGATGACTGGAATGGTTTACATGTCCTTCCCTTCCTTTCTTCAGGATATTAAAGAAATTATCCCCAATGCAAGAATTACTGCCATCAGCCCAAGGTCATATTCTCTATTGTAACACAGCACAAGGGTTTCAAGACCCCCAAAGTAGCATCACTTTGTCCTTTATAATAGAAACAGATGTAATCTTAATATATCTTTTGGGGGGCTGTAATGAAGTAAATTATGTGATTTCTCAAAGAAATGGAAAACAGGACACCATGCTCAAAATGACCTTCATTAAAATTATCTACTTTTAACCATGTAATCGGTTCAACTAAATTGAATTCAACAAGTACTTACCATGCATCAATCATATGTACATGATACTGTGCTAGACACTGGGATTTCAAACCTTACAATTCCATGGGGATAAACAATAGTTAACACACTTATGTATATATGTTGAAATAGATAAATAGATTGATTGATTGGTTGATCAAAATTTCAGGATAAAGTATTCATGAAATACCTCTTTTAGGAGATGGTATTTGAGCTGAGATTTGAAGGAAATTAAAGATTCTAAGAAGTAAAGGTGAGGGGTGAGGACATTCCAGGCATATAGGAACATCCTGTGACAAAGTACTAAGGCACTACATAGAATTTTAAGCACAAGGGACAATAAATAGACCAGTTTGATTGGAACACAGTGTGTGTGAAGGAAATAAAGTAGAAAAGAGAGGTAGGTTGAGAGCCTAGAGACATAGGTTAGAGATAGATTATTAATGTTTTCAATGACAAACAGAAGGCTTTGCATTATATCCTAGAAGCAATAGGGAGGCACTTAAGTTGCTTAAAGGAAATGATTCCCTTTAACCCTCCCACTACTCCTACCTGTCACATTACTTTAGAGGGTGTTACCATCCTTCCAGTTCCTCAGGCTCACAACCTGATTCATTATTTCTCAATCTCTCCCCTTCCCCCCACATCCAATCTGTTGTCAAGACTTGTCAATTTCACCTTTATTCTATTTTTTTACTATTTATCTTTTACACACATAGTCAGCATATATTCATGTGTATCTCACATATATTTGTATGCATGTTATTTCCCCCATTAAAATATAAGTTCCTTGAGTACAGGGACTGTCTTTTGCCTTCTTTTTGTGTCCCAAGAACTTAGCATAGTGCCTGGCACACAATAGGCAACTAATGTATGTTTATTCATTAATCATTTGAAATGACATGGCTATAATAGGTATTGTTCTATAACACTCCTTCCATTGTTACCTAAATTCATTGAAAGTCATTACTGTATACCTTCACTTCCTCTTTCATATCCACTTCTACTCCATCCATTACAATTTTATTCCCAACCCCAACATTAATCTAGAACTTCTTTCTCCAAAGTTTCCAATGATTTCTTAAAAGACAAATGTAAAAGCCTTTTCTCAGTCCTTACTCTTCCCTCCTCTGAAACATTTACCACTACTGACTACTTTTCAATATTCTCTTTTCTTTTGGTTTTTATGACACTATTCTTTTTTGGTTTACTTCCTACCTGTCTGACCACTTCTTCTCAATATCCTTTGCATATCTTCATTCATGTTATTTATGTCTACTAAATACAGTTATTTCCCATGAGTTTATTGTGACTTTTTTTTCTTTTCCCTATAGTATATAACTTAGGAATGCATAAGCTTCCATAGTTTCAGTTATCTCTATTTAGAATATTTCCAGATCTATATATCTACCCCTAGGTTCTCTCCTGAGTTCTAGTCTAGCACTATCAACTGTTTGTACACCTTAAACTGTATGTATGTTTGCAATATCAAATTCAACATACCTCATACTTTTTCCCTAAATATTAATCTGTCACTAACTTCTCTCTTATTTCTAAGGGAATCATCAACTATTCAGTCACCTGATTCTTAGTTAAATTTTATCCCCACTCCCTTGCTTAAGCTTATCATGGAGTTATGGTGGTTTTTCCTCCATAGCATTTCTTATACACATCCTTTTCCCCCTAATTTACATAGGCATCAACCAATGTCAGATCCTCATTATCTACAACCTGAGGGATTAGACTCTCTGCCTCAAATGTCTCTGTCCTATAAGCCATCCTCCATCTAGCTACAATGTGATTTTCTTAAAGTACAGGTTTAACCATGTCACAAACTACCTGTTCCTCAGTAAACTTTAATTTCTTCTTGATAAATTGAGGATCACATGTAAACTTTATTTTTTGTGTTTGAGGCTCTCTACATTCTTATACATTATTTCACTCTATCTACTCTGTGATCTACCCACATTGGTCTCCTTGATGTTTTTCTTGCATAATGCTCCATCTCTCAACTCCAGGGTTTAACACAGTCCATCCTATAATGCCTGGAATACTCTTCTACCTTTAATCCATCTCTTAGAATCTCTGATTTTCTTCAAGTTTTAGTTCATGTGTGACTTGCAAGAGGCTTTCAAAGACTGATCTGTAAATTGCATACAAGATACACTTGCTTTCCTTACCAGGTTAAGAAATTCCCTCTGTATGTAGCTTATATATATATATCCTTATATATACATGTAGTTCAGGGAAATAGGAATGACTTCATGAAAGATACCACCTTATATACCCACTCTTTAAAGTAGAAGGAGAAGTGATAAACCAAAGAATAAGATGAAGGCAGCATTACAAAAGCCAAAGGAAGAAGAGAATATTGAAGGAGTGATCAAGAGTGGTAAATGCTATATATTGCCATGAAAAGGCTAGAACAATGAAAAGTGAAATATTAATTTTTTTTTTTAATGAATAGGCATTGGGGTGGATAATCCCCAAACTGGAGATCCCACCACAGTAGGGGGTCCAACTTTCTTTCAGATGTTGAATTACAATGCTTATTCAGAAATTAGAAGCATTTCCTTATAAACTAGACTGAATAAAAGGAAGATGATAATATGAAGCAAGTTTTTGAACTTTATTTTGTGAAACACTATTTTTAAAACTTGCACAATAAAATTATGCCCAAAGGGCTATCAAACTGTGAGTACACTTTGATCCAGCAGTGTCTCTTCTGGGTCTATATACTAGAAATTATAACAAAGGGAAAATGATCCACATGTGCAAAAATGTTTGTAGCAGCTCTTTTTGTAGTGGCAAGTAACTAGAATTGGATCCGTTCACATTTCCACCAACAATGTATCAGTGACCCAGTTTTCCCACATCCCCTCCAGCATTCATCGTTATCTTTTCCTGTCATTTTAGCCAATCTGACAGGTGTGTAGTGGTATCTCAGAGTTGTCTTAATTTGCATTTCTCTGATCAATAGTGACTTGGAGCTCCTTTTCATGTGACCGGAAATAGTTTCAATTTCTTCCTCTGAAAATTGTCTGTTCATATCTTTTGACCATTTATCAATTAGAGAATGGCTTGAATTCTTATATATTTGAGTCAACTCTCTATATATTTTAGAAATGAGGCCTTTATCAGAACCTTTGAATGT